>VDFB02130836.1:0-306226 GCA_007258455.2 Sequoia sempervirens
GGGAGAGAGTGTGGGAGAGTGGGAGATAGGGAGGGAGAGAGTGGGAGAAGGTGAGTAGGTGGGAGAGAGGGTGTGAGAGAGTGGGAGAGAGTATAGACAAAGAGATAAAATAAATGTATAAAAAAACTAACTTTATGATAATGCGAGGGCGGTTTTAAGAAGTAGAGACATAATAATTCTAGGAAGAGATAACATGAGTGCATTATATCTTGCACTAAAAATGGTAAAAAAAAAATACCCGTGATGTCTGCCCACATTCTACATATTCTCCTGGTTTTGCGCGTGCTCCTACCAAAAGTAGTTTTTTGATGATTGAGTGAAGTGTCCATGCATGATTTTTAGATTCCACCACCTTTTTCATTATCTTTCCACCACCTTTGCATGAAATAACAAATTTTTCATGTTGAAAGACATATAATATCAATTCAATTTTGAATTCTAGTGATAACTATTATACAATTGAAGTTTGGAGGGGAACAAGCTTTTAAAAAAGTCAAATTGTTGAGGAGTTTGAGGAAAGAAGAACCAAAGGCTACATAATTGGGTAGAACTCCTCCATTTCAAACTCTAGTTTTTTAGGTATGTGAAATCTTTGTACATTTTTTTTTATTCTATTATGGCTTGCTTTCAATTTTTGTTGTTTTGCATATTCCATGTTGATCATTGTTTGTTTGTCATGTTACAACCTTAGGTTGTCAATGTAAATTTTAAATTGCACAATTCTATACACTTTCCAATTACATTTTTAAACCACATCTCTTTGAGGCATTTTGTTATTTAACAATTGACTTACTTTGTGCATTCTTTCAAAGCTTTCATTGAGTTATTTTGTCAAACAGTTATACAAACTAGTTGATTGCCTTGTTTATGGTACCAAAATTTTCATACATGTCTCTAAAAAATTGGAATATACTCTAATGCAGTAGGGTCAGGCCTGCAACACAAAAACACACAACTCCAATCTACAAACACAATTTTCAATTTACATTTTCATTAGGACCTCTTCATTCAACATATTCACACTATTCCTTATAGCATATCAAAGTCACTCAATCGGGTATAATTCCACTCACACAACCTTTCAACTCACAAAACAACACACATTAGGGACCCATTATAGAGCCTTTCAATATATCCAACAATCACTAATGCTTGTTTTGTACCAAACTGCATAAATCAAGTTTTCTATGCTTTTAAGGGCCCAAATTAACCCACTTTTACAAAGGGACCACCTTCAAAACTTGTCCAAATCTCATGAAACCTTGGGGAAGAACTTTATATCTGTCAAAACTTCAAATTACAGTGTTAGATTGTAGAAATTCAATCATTTACCACCTAAACCATAAAACCCTCTCTCTAGGCTTAGAAACCCTAGGTTTTATTGAAAGTAGTACTTGCCAAACACTCCAAAACTTGAAAACTATTCAAAAAATTCTAAAATACCCTACTCATGCTCAATCTAACATAAAATAATGTTTCCCAACTCAGAAACTCAATTTAACTCACCAAAACTTCATTTTTCTTAAGGAAAACTTAACATTTCCTCATTTGGTTTGACACCCAATCCAAGGATCATCCTCCATTCAAGTTTCTCATGGCCTTTGATAATGTTTTCCTCCTAAAACAAACCACTTAAGCTTCAAAAACTAACATTTGAAAGAGGTGGTTGTTGGTCTCCCTCTTTAATACACTTTTACAACCCTGGTGCAGGAACACCTACACCTCATCCTCCTTATTTGATCATTTGATGGTAATTAGGAGGTTAATAGGTAGGTGGATGAGTCTTTGAGCATTTTTTGTTCTGAATAAGGTCAATCAATACCACTAAGCATGTCTTAGTTTGAGCTTTTGAGTTTAGGTGTTAAAATGTGAAAAATGGTGATCTTGCACTAAAGTATCTTTGTAGCGTTTGAAGAAAAGTTTTTGAATTTACATGTAAAGTGTGAAATATTAGTGTTTTTTGGATGTAATAAGGCTCATTTCAAGCCATTGGTTTGGTTTTAGTGAGTTATAGGTGTTAGGGGTGCAAACTTACAATATGAGTAATATTGTTGTTATAGCATGTGTAAACGATGTAAACTTGGCCTTCAATGATCATTAAGGGTTTGAAATTCAGTTGCAAGGTAGTTGGTTAGTGGGATGTGATGAAGAAGCCTTTAAATAGCATGTAGACATGGAATGTAAGTTTGATTTAGAGTTTTTGAGAAGAAAATACATTGAAATCTCAAGTTTAACAACAATTTTCTATGTTTTCATGTTTTTTCCTGACCTATAACTCATGTAAGGGACCCTATGATGTTTTATTTAAGTGTAGGATGCATGATTGGAGTGCTAGGAAAGAAATAGGAGTAATAAACCTGCTGCTACAGTGAGTTTTGTGAACAAAAATGCACGTGAATGAGGGCTTAGGCCTTGGTTTTGGAAGAATATCTATGGGAGGTCATGATGTTTTAGCCATGTGTAGGGTTAATGTCTTTTTTTCAAGTTGGTTTTAAAGTCAGGGAGGTTGTGGAAGTAGCATATTCAATAAACCCTCTTGAATAGTGCATACAATAAGGGTTTTCAGGTTTGGCATGAATTTTTCCGTACTAGAGGAATCTAGTTGTGGTTTTGGAGGTTTGGGAACCTAAGAAATGTTTCCCCAAAGTTTCAAGGTCCTGTGATAAGTTTGAGGGTATGTTGCTTTGAAAATTAGGCCTAATTAGCCTAATTAGGTCAGCCTAGAAAGGGTGTTTTTGGGGATTTGGTCCAAAGGACTTGTACCTAACATTGAGATATGTGTAATAACTCTAAAATGTGTGTCTAAAACCATGAGGATTTTGTCTGGTATTTTGGAGAACATTTGAGTTATTGGAAAAAAACTGAGTTTCCACTACTACTAGGGTTCAAGGGGTGAAAGTGTGAAATCTAACTTTTGATGATTGTCAAGCCTTGAGGGTTGTTTGGTTTGTTCAAATAGGTTATATTAATCTTATTAGATGCCTCTTAAAGGAATTCTATCAAATTGGTTGTGATTGAGCCTCCCAGGTCTACGTCAAACCCTTCACTATTTGTTAATTTCACAACTTCACACTTTTTGCACATTTTGAAAATTCTACTACCTATTTAAACTAGTTTGGTTTTCATCTCTATTTATAAATTACCTCATTAGTAAAGCTACCTCATCACCTATGTTTTCTATTTATGAAGCCTTGAATGACATAAATATTTCATTTATTTTAATGGATACATTTTTGAGGAACTAATATTGGTCTCATTACCATGCTATAGGTAAAATTATCTGCCATGTCGAAGAAATGAACAAGGCAAAAAATAATAGAGGAAGAGTATGAAACCTTCAAAGAAAAAGAGAGAGAATGGGTGGTGACATACTGTGAAAAGAATAAATTGGAAATGACTGATGAAAACAAGCCAATTGAAGAGGAACCTCAACCATCAAAAAGAGAAAAGAAATTGGCAGCACAAAGGGAATGAATGCGAACGAGTTGTGCTAGGAAAAATAAAGATACCGTAGTTGGAGACACACCCTCTACCTCAAGTGAATATGAAGGGACACCATTAAGCACAAGTGAATATGGAGGGACACCATCTACCACAAGTGAATATGATTGGACACCATCCATCGCATCTCAAGTTGAGAGTACATCATCACTAGGATTTGACGATGAAGGTATGCCATCATCCCCACATGAAGATCAAGGTATGTCTTCTACTCCACCCTCGATCAAAGGTATGCAATATATCCCAACTCAATTAAATATTGATAAAATTACTCATGTTGAGATGTATGTACCTAGGAGAACACCACCTATAATTTTGCATAGAAAGCCAAAGTTTTTGATTAATATTGATAAGGATATTTTGCATCACATGGAAGGTAAGATTCCATAATGCACTTGTAGAAGATATGTTGATAATATTTGGAAAATATTCTTTGAAAGGCTAAATGAGATCGCAAGATGTCAACTATTTGTTCAAATGATGCAGGGTTTAAAGTAAAGAAATATCATGAAGACTCTTGGGTTGAGAACATCAAATGCTTTAAAAAAAAAGTCAATTAGGTTGGTAGACGTGTGGATTGGGCCAACATTTGGTGGAAGAGGAAGAAAGATGACTGGAACTCTGGAGGCCCACCATACTAGATTTCGGTATTCAACCATGAGAGTAGAAGAGAGAGTTTATATCATGTATCAAAAAATTAAGCATTCATTCTTCCAACCAATAGAGAATGATATGATTACTTTGTTTCATTTTCATTTGCATAACCATATCAAGGCATGGAAACCAAGAAGACCAAGGATGTCTAGTTTTATGTGGAGGTAATGGATGTGGTCCAAAATTTAAGAGGGACAAGAAGGTCAATGTATGATCTTGACGAAATTGAGGAAGAACAACAAGAGAGGGACAAAAAACATAAAATCAATATAGAGTTTCAAGGATTTGTTAAGAGAGTAAGAGAGCTATGGGAGCAACCTCATCTAAAAGATTTTGAACTAGAGTTTGATATACCATTTAGAGAGCTTGGTTTTCATGGAGTTCCTTTCAAATCCTCTACTTTTATTGTTCCTATGGTAAAAATTTATAATAACCTTCAATGCCTCGATGAAGAGGTTGTTGGTTGATTTGTAACCCAATTTTGATAAAGAACTTTATTTTCTAGAAATTTACTAGTTTTTCTCACATTTCTTGTTGTTGTACGGCTTGTAAAAACACTAAGATAATTTGAAACCTATTAGATGTTGTAGATTGGTGAATTAGCTTTCATTTGCACCTATTTATAGGTTCTAACTCTTTGTATAGTGAAAGTTATCTTGTATTTACTACAACTACCTACTTTCACAGTGTTCTTGGATTGAAGGATTTCATGGTGTAATTCAACCCATTCCACTTTTTGTGCCTACTGTAACTTATGGAATGGGTCCTCTAACTTGTAAAATGCATGCCTAACTTGTTTATAATGTTTTGGAGTCAAGGTCGGGTGTTTGGGATGATGTTCTAGGGTTGTAGTAGGGTATTTTCATGATGAAAATGACAGTTTCAAGTGGTGTTTTGATAAAATGTGGGAAGGATTGTCCATGTAATGTATTATTCACCATGTGCAGGGTCTGGTAAGTGTGTTTGGTGCTTTTTTTAGGTATGGTAGGTGCGGGAGATAGGAGTTTCATTAAAACCCCAAGTATTTTGCTTGAAATAGAGGGTTTGATGTATTAGGGGTCTAGAGGTCTTGGACCTAGAAAAAAATCATAGAATTGGAGGTTTTGACACATAACATACTACTTTTTGAAGAGTTTGAGTGAATGTCTAGTGTTTAAAAGGTCATCTCTTTGTAAATAGGGCTAATTTAGTAGCCTTTATGCAAGGTGGTCTATTGGATCTTAATGATGGTACAAAGAAACATGGTATGATCTCTTGGGAATTTGTCTTAGGGTCTGTATTAAAGCTTGATTGATGTTTGGTTGGCCATTGGATGACCTTCTCTAAAAGATAAGCCCATTTGATGAGATTTGGAGACTATAAGTTAGGCAAGGGTTTATTGAAAACCCATACTCGAAACCTTCCCACAGCCAACCAAAGCCTGAAAAACCTTCAAAAAGGTCTACACAAGCTTAAAAATTCAAGAGATATCACTTCCACCAAATATTTTTTCAAACCCTAGAAGTAAACCACCATTTTCCACTAAAAAATGCACCATTTGACATTTAGGGCATCACCTAAAAACCCTCTATTAGCCTCTCTTGTGCATAAAAATTTGCACACATTTTTTATAACCACAAATAAGCATTTCCATTGAGTTACATAAGCATACAATGGGTGAAAGGCTTAATATGACATTTTAATGCACTAAAAACCCTTAAAACAAGGTATACAAACCGACCCTCAGTAATTGGCTTCTAAAATGCCTAAAATCACTTGAAATCCAACCAAACCAAAACTAAAATAGAGTTAAGGTTGCTTCCCACCAAATTCCATAGAAAAGAGAGCACAATCACCTTGTACGAAACCATACAGTTCAATGAAACATCAAATCCCAAAGTGCAAAATGGTAGCAATCTTTGATGGGGTATTACTTGAATACCATGGTGCTTAAAAAATATTTGTCTAAACCTATGGGTTTTCATTTGGAGCCATCTACAATAACCTCTCTCAGTTTTTATTATCTTAGAGTGGTTTTCCCGTGGTTTCCAATTTTCAGTTGATGAAAAAAATGTCAAATGCAAGCAGTGGAAAGTTGCAAAGTGGTGCAACTTTCGTTCTGTAACTCGTGCGACTAAACATACTGTTCCAATGCATCTGAATAGGTATGTTTACACTAGACATAGTCCTCTTTCTCACCCAAACATGAGGAATTGCTCTTAGCTACGTTCAACCGGATTGATCCCTTAAGGGTCCAAAGTGCAAAATGACTACAAACTTCAGCATGCTGCTACTCGGATACCATGATGCTTAGAAATTTTTTGTCTAATCTTATGGGATTGTGTTGGGACCCTCTACAATAACCTCTCTCGGTTTTTGTTATCTCGGTGTTGTTTTCTTGTGGTGTCCAGTTTTTAGCTGATGGAAAAAGTGTCAAATGGAAGTAGTGGAAAGTTGCAAAGTGGTGCAACTTTCGTTTTGCAACTCATGTGACCAAACGAACTATTCCAAAACATCTGAATAGGTATTTTTATGCTATAAATGGTCCTCTTTTGCATCCAAACACGCGGAATCGCTCCAAGCTATGTTCAACCAAATCGATCCCTTAAGGCTCCAAAGTGCAAAATGGCTACAAACTTCAGCATGTTGTTACTCGAATACCGTGACACTTAGAAGCTTCTTGTCTGATCCTATGGGATTGTGTTGGGACCCTTTGTAATAAAATCTCTTAGTTTTTATTATCTCTATGTGGTTTTCCTATGGTGTCCAATTTTCAGTTGATGGAAAAAGTGTCAAATGCTAGTGGAAAGTTGCAATGTGGTGCAACTTTCGTTTTACAACTCGTGTGACCAAAAAAACTATTATAATGCATACAAATAGGTATATTTATGCTAGTAATGGTACTCTTTTGCACCCAAACATGTGGAGTTGATCTGAGCTATGTTCAACAAGATTGATTCCTTAAGGGTCCAAAGTATAAAATGGCTACAAACTTCAACATGTTGTTATTTGGATACCGTGACACTTAAAAAATTATTGTCTGATCCTATGGGATCTTGTTGGGCCCCTCTACAATAAAATCTCTCAGTTTTTGTTATCTTAGAGTGGTTTTCCTGTGGTGTCCAGTTTTCAGTTGATGGAAAAAGTGTCAAATGCAAATGGTGGAAAGTTGCAAAGTGGTGCAAATTTCGTTCTGCAACTCGTGTGACCAAATGAACTATTCCAACACGTTTGAATATGTATGTTTACACTAGGAATATTCCTCTTTCACACCCAAACACGTGGAATCACTCCGAGCTACGTTCAACTAGATCGATCCCTTAAGGGTCCAAAGTGCAAAATGGCTGCAAATTTCAGCATGATGTTACTCGAATATCATGATGCTTAGAAACTTATCGTCTGATCCTATGAGATTGCATTGGGCCCCTCTACAATAAATTTTCTCGGTTTTTGCTATCTTAGAGTGGGTTTCCTGTGGTGTCCAGTTTTCAGTTGATAGAAAAAGTGTCAAATGGAAGCAGTAGAAAGTTGCAAAGTGGTGCAACTTTTGTTCTGCAACATGTGTGACCAAATGAACTATTCCAAAAATTCTAAATAGGTATGTTTATGCTAGGCATGGTCCTCTTTTGCACCCAAACACGTGGAATTACTCTGAGCTACGTTCAACTGGATCGATCCCTTAAGGGTCCAAAGTGAAAAATGGTTGCAAACTTTAGCATGTTGTTACTCAAATACCGTGATGCTTAGAAACTTCTCATCTAATCCTATGGGATCATGTTGAGCCCCTCTACAATAATCTATCTCAGTTTTTGTTATCTTAGAGTGGTTTTCCTGTGGTGTCCAGTTTCCAGTTGATGGAAAAAGTGTCAAATGCAAGTGGTGGAAAGTTGCAAAGTGGTGCAACTTTCGTTTGCAACTCATGTGACCAAATGGACTGTTCCAACATGTCTGAATAGGTATGTCTACGCTAGGAATGGTCCTCTTTTGCACCCAAACACACGGAATCACTCTGAGCTATGTTCAACCGAATCGATCCCTTAAGAGTCCAAAGTGCAAAATGGCTGCAAACTTTAGCATGTTGTTACTCGGATACTATGATGCTTAGAAACTTCTTATCTGATCCTATTAGATTATGTTGGACCCCTCTACAATAACCTCTCTCATTTTTTGTTATCTCGGAGTGGTTTTCTTGTGGTGTTTAGTTTTTAGTTGATGGAAAAAGTGTCAAATGCAAGCAGTGGAAAGTTGCAAACATGTTTTTTTTGCAACTCTTGTGACGAAATAGATTGTTTCAACACATCTAAATAGGTATGTTTACACTAGGCATGGTTCTTTTTCACATCCAAAAATATGAAATCGCTCCGAGCTACGTTCAACCGGATCAATCCCTTAAGGGTTCAAGTGTAATATGTTGAAATAGGCCATTCCACCTATTATTCAGGCTGTGTCTTGGTGATATTGGCTTGATGTAAGTAGGATAGGGAGTAGAAATAAGAAAATATCATTGGTAAAGGCATTGGAAGAGATTACTAATGCTGCCCCTATTCAAAATTCAAAATTGAGGCCCCTTAAAAGCAAGGCTAGAAGAGTTGAAAATAAGAAATTGCTTGAAAACAAGTGAGAATAGGTTGGAAATAGGGTTACGTTGTGGATTTTGATGCGTTCAAAAAGTTTGGAAGGACAAGGGATCTCAAAATTATGTTATGGCATGATGCCCTAGTTGGGAAAATAAGGGTTTTGAATGAAAAAGAGATGTTTGAGGGAGTAAAAGTGGGTAAAGTGAAGAGGCAACATAATTTGGTGGTTAATTAAGTTTGTGTAGGTAGAATGAAGAGTGTTGGAATAGGTTTTGAGGTTCGGGTTTAGGTTTGGGGGTTCAATTCGCCGATTAGGCCAATTTTTTTTGGAGGGGGGTTTAATTCGCCGATTAGGCCAAATTTTTTTGTAGGGGGGTTCGGTTCGTTTTGGGTTCGTTGGTACAAAAATCATGTAAACACAAAATATAAATATATATGCAACCTAGAAGCATGCATTAGGATTATAATATCACATAACATCATATAAAAAACAAAACTACCATAAACTTGAATGTCATTTAAAACATGCATGATAAATATTCATCGTTGAAACTTGAATTGTGGTAGCTTGATATACAGAGTCTATTGATGCTAGGGTTCAATTTGTATGATTTTGAAAAAAGAAGTCAACTGAGTGGAGTTATCAATGTTCTTCATAAATCATAAGAATTTTTTTAGTACACTAGCCATTTTGATGTCTTCTTGTAGTCTCAAATATTATTTTGTATCATTGTTACATTGGTCTTGAAAGTGGTAGATTAATATAGCTCCACAATACAAAATCTGGTTTATCTGTGTAGTGTAACAATGTCATATGCAGATTTTTCTTTCAAAGAACCAAAGGGTGAGTTCATGATTGAAGTGTGTAAACACATATCTTTTTGTAATATCAGGGATAATTTTTGAAACTTCCATGCATTGCTAATCTAAAAGGAAAAGTCTTGTGTATCCTTTATTTAATTGAGTTGTTCTAATCAAAGGATTAAATATATTGGAATCTTTTTATCAATCATTTCATAGAATACCAATTGAAAACGTGTTTTTTCTTTTAGATGAAGTTGTTTACCATCAATCAATTAATTTATTCAAGACAAACCATGAAGGACAACAATGATCAATGCTATGAATAACCAATTAATAAGTATACACGTGAATAATTCAAGCATGTACATGTGAATAAGGGAAGTACAAATAGTCACAAACACATATGCCTTGAAGTATACACACGAATACATAGTATACACAACTTAAGACAAAGTATATGCACGAATACAAGGTATACACATGAAAACATGTAAGTCGCAAAGTATACATTGGAACACACGTAAGTCACAAAGTATACACAAACGTTGTAAAGTATACACTTAAATACACATAACTCATATCTATTGAACCATGAATTTATAACATGCAAATATGGACACCATTGATAAACAAATTTGTATTAACCAAATAGCCATGTACACATATATCAATATATGTCGATATAAGTATAAAATATAGGTACAAAATAGCCATATAGGCTTACGAGAATGCCATATAGGCATACAATGTCAAATATATCCAATACAAAATATGTACAAAATTTCCATGTAGGCATACAACAAAGGGCTCTGGAATCAAAAGTTATTGCTCTCCAGGCTCTCAAAATAAACTCTTACCCTTTGCTGGTTGATCGAATGGCGATAGGTTTGTCACTCATTTCTGCTGCACTCGAGGATTGCTCTTGTTGCTCCTCCTACTATTGCTAAGTTCTTGGTGAAGTTTTAACTGTTGTATTACAATAAGAAGTTTACACTAATATATAGAAATTACATTATAAAAAATGATATATTTAAAAAAAATCACTTACGACCATCTCACAATCACTTTCATTAAGGGAAATATTCACACGCTAATGTTGAGGTGTGCTCAAGCCCTGTATAAACCATCCAAATAGAAATTAGACTACAAATCAATAATTTGGTTTGATTTTTCACTCGAACTAACATCTATAACAAGTGTAAATTGAAATTTAGTAATTTGCCTCATACCTCCCCTGTCAAAGCCATCGAGGATTGTATAGCGGATGAAACACCTATATCCCTTTTCCTCATAACATTTGGAGGTGTTTCCACAACCAACGTCTGAAAATAAAACAACAAATTATTTAATCACAAAAATATTACAATAGCGATGGACACATCATGACTTATAGTGTATGAGATCTAATGAACAAAATTTTGAGTACTTATTAAACTATATATTTTTTATTATCATGCTTACTATTTGCCCTATCCACATCTTGTTTGAAAGGACGTGTTTTTAGGCTTTTACCCATAGCAACAAGCCACTGAATCATTTGATTAAATGCTTTCATAGACATGTATGATAATTGTGGTGGCATATAGAAGGTAGTGAACTATTTGAAAAAATGCCTCAAAAGAAATGGGATCTCATGGTGATGGAATGCCATTACAAACAAATGCATTTTATGACATTCCATCACCATAATAATGTATTTATTTTAGGAATTTTTTCAAAAATTTCATTGCCTTCTCTATGGTATTATTGCTTACTATTATGCTTTGATATATATTTTTCCAAGAATCCATAGTTTGTTGGAAAGCACCTATTTTAGGCTTTTAGCCATATCAGCAAGGAAGCACAAGTAGTTTGATAAAATGCTTTGACCTGCACATGTATGTAAAATGTGGTATCATAGAAAAGGTGGTGAGCATTTTGAAGAAATGTGTTGAAGAAATGTGGTCTCATGGTGATGGAATGGAATTCCATCACCATGAGACCGCATTTCTTTGATGCACTTTCTGAAACTACTAACTGCCTTGTCTATGCTATTGCTTACTATTATGGTTTCATAGATTTTTTCCAAGCATCCATAGTTTGTCGTGTAGGTGCACCTTTGTAAGCACATGCCTCCATGTGAAGAAATTGCATCATTGCTTGTGTTGACTTTCTAAACAACTATGTTGTAGTTGAAATTTTGTCATCTATCAACATCTAGTTATTAGTTATGAAATGTGAAGTAATGCTTTGAGTTTGAATGATGTGCAATGCGATGTAACCAATAATATGAATATAAACTACACAAATCTATTAAGTACAATTCATTAGTTAAACTCTTTATTCTATTACCTGCCTGAAGGTTTGAGTAAAGCCACTAGAACTGGGAGGTGTTCCCTCGAAACCTCCAATATTACCCTTTTCAACATTCAAAATCACATATTAAAATACCATTTGTAAAACAATGCTATTAACATGTAATAAATGTATAATTGTTTACTAGTTACATACCCCGCCGATAGGTGTACTATAGAAATAAATAGGTGGAGGGTCGGTGTATCCAGTCTCAACACTGTGACCCTACAATTTTATTAAAATCATAAAACTAAATTAGTTAATCTTGCATTTCAAAATTGAAATTTAATAAATTAAATTCAATGAACATGCTAACTTTTACTTGAGTATCAATTCCATACGCATCATGCAAAATATCAGCCGCCCTCTCCATCTTCGTAGTTGCATAAGGATCCTCTTTAGTAGCCTCTTGAGTGTCATTGGGGTCATATGAACAAGTCGCCCTAATTGACACACATGGGTTCGAAGGCCACCACTCGAAGATTCTCTTGGATGGCACTGTAGAATAGGGCTAGTATGATGGATGACACTTTGGGTCAAAGTGTTGATCTCCTGCAATGTCTCTACATCGACACTCTCCTTCATGATGATAGGAATAACAACGTTCTCACGAGGCGGCCTAGCGAGAGTTCATCTCCCTTGCTGCGTAGGATCCAGCTATGCACCAGGCCTATCCTGAGCTGACCCCCCACCTCTCCCATGGAAGTCCCTCATATCAAAATAATTTGGGATTTTTTTCAGTATGAACTCACTATATAGTTTCTTAAGAAAATACTAGGGGACTTCACAATTGTTGCATGGTCAGTCATTAAAGACCATGTACCACCTATCATAAAAACGGTTCCTAATCTCTTGGTGGTGGCACCAATGAATAGGGAACCTCTTCGCATTGAGGCTAAGATTTTGATTTGTGCGTGGGTTAGTGAATAATGAGCACAAATCACCTTTTGTAATTTTAAAATCCTTTACTTGTTTATATGATAGTTTATCTGCATAATATGTCCTAGCCACCTACCTCTTATCTTGCCATCCAGTTATTTTTTTGCTAATTGAATCTACATTTTTGAAGATATCTTTCAATGAATTTGCGAGGGTCATTCTTTCTGTGGTTGAACCATTTGGATCACTCAACCTACTAATAAAATCCTCAATTTGTTTTTTTTTGTTTTCAATCTCACTCATTAAATTTTGTTGAGTGTTAGGAGGGTGTTGAGGGATTGGTGGAGGAGGTTGTTGTTGAGGTTGATTTTCTTGTTGAAGATTTTGTTCTTCAGGATTTGGTTACTCTTCTTGTTGAGAATTTTGTGGGTTTGTAGATTCATTTGCATCTCCTACAAATTCAAAAAATTATATATCAAATTTAACCTAAAACTAACAAAATCAACCTAAAACTAAGAAATTCAAAACAAACAACAAATAATACTTACCTCTCCCACCTCTTCGTCGTCATGGCACCATCCTTGCAAAGAAATAGCAACTCTTATTGAATATTTGTGCCCAATACCTCCTCTTAGAATGCAAGCATGAAAGTTGGGGGTTTTGACTATGGGCAGAAGAAGAAACAAATCGAATTGAAAATGAAGACTTTCACTTTTTTTTGCTTTTAATGTGCTATAACGTAAGCACATTATAACACACTCGTGTTATAGAATATTCAAAAAAAATTTAGAAAGTGGCCACGAAATTGCTACCCAACTTCATGCACCCGAACAGATAATAAGTAGGAAGTGTATGATGTGAATGATGTGAATTGCAAAGGTGTGAGGTGCAAATTTGTGAAATGCAATGTGAGCTTTCATGTGGTAGATTAATAGATACAATGAACAAAAGGTGTCTACAATCTTTTGTAAGGTTGTGAAGGTGTTTATTGCATTGAGATAGATTTCTCACTATAACATTCTTCTTTATCTCTTTTCTATTATGGTAGTGAGCCTTTGGTAATGATTCCTTTCTTTTGAGAAGTGAGCCCTCTGGTAACAATCCCTTTTGTAATCGATGATATTACTTCATATTGTGAGCTAATCCTCACCATGGTTTTCCCTCCTTGGGTTTTCCACATAAATATGGTGTTCTCTTGTGCATGATGTTGATTTGGTTATGTTTATGTTATATGCTTCCATGCTAAATCATTCTAATAGATTAAGGGTTAATTGAATTAATGTGAATTTGAATTTTTGTGAGGGTTTTGAGTTTTAAGGTACAACTGATTCACCCCCCATCAATTGTCTTGTGCATTCAACAATATGAAGAAACATATTGACCACCTTACACATCTTTATAAAAACAAAATATGGGTCAATGTATCTATCAAACCATCCAAGTCAAATCAAGAATCTACTAAGGCAAAGAAAAAAGGAAAAGAGAAATCTAATAGAAAGGCTCTAGTTTCCACTACATCATCATCATCAACTCAATCTTGGATCATTGAATTAGGTGCCTCACATCACATGGGATCTTTGAAACTTGATTTATCTTCCTTATAGCCTCATAGTATGTATTTTATCACTTTGGGTGATGAAATTTTTGTAACAATTGCAAGGAGAGGTTATGTTGAAGTTGAGTGTGGAACATTCACAAATTTTCTTAGTGTACCTTCACTTTTAGCTAATTTTCTTAGGGAAGGACATGATAGTTCATTTTTCTCAAGACTCAGTTGAGATTAGAGATTTGTATAGAAAAAAATTGTTAGCATCAAGAATGGAAAATATCCAAACCATGTTATACACCTCACAATTTTCACCTGATGTTTCTCCCACAACATAGCTTACTGATTCAGAAAAATTTAGAAAATTATGGCATGAGTGCTTTGGACACCTTTTTTTGATTTGTAAGTGAGTTTTGATATATGAAAAGATGAAAAATAAGTACATATAGCAAGTCCTTGAAACAAGGGAAGCAAAAAGGCAAGCAATCATCACAAAGGAGCAATGAAACAATAACTACCGAAAGAAGATGACATAAGCTAAATCCCCAGAAGAGAAAATCCAACAATGAGAACAAAATTTTAAACTGAAAACCAAAAGGCCAATGCCAAACTAAGCTTTACCACTTTTTTGGGAGAGGAGAGCCTCCATTGTCCACTAAGTACCCTCCTCAACCGCTTCCTTTCCTTCAATGTAGAGATTTTTAGCCTCAAATCTCCTTCCTTTTTTTCGCTTTGTTTCACCACAGTTGGGTTTCAATTTCTTAGACTCAGTCTCAAAGATTATAAATTTTTGAGGAGCCACCACAAAGTCATCAAAGAAATTAGTTTTTGGATCATCCAAATCCTCCATGAATGGGAAGGTACCCTTTCACTCAGAGTTGGCCTCATCAATCCCAACAGGGACTATGTCTAAAATATGGGTAGGAGGATAGTAAGCTCTAATGGCTAGCCCAAGGGAGGCACAAATGGATCCATCGAATCAATCCCAACAACAGAGTGGGAATTGTAAAACTTTCCATGGTTGTACCAAGTAAAATTTGCATCAAGAGACTAGGTTTTCTAATCCAATTCTTGAGGCCAAAACATCTAGTTCCTGGAGAACTTGGAGTAGTACAGGACCCAATCTTGTGTCCCATCTTGTTACTGTGGAAGCATCTAAATGGGAGGCCTTCAAAATTTAGGAATTGCAACTAGGTACCAAATGAAGAATTAATTTGAATCGATCTAGGAAGGGGTTTGGAAAATTCCACAAGGGCACAAACCCTTGTGTATCTACGTGAAGCCCCTCCTCCAAATCAATCTTAACAAAGGACCCAATTTGATTAATCATCTAACCAATAAGAATAGGAGTCCTCGTCACTAAAAGAAGATTATATAACTTGATCCAAATTGGGACCTTCGTGATAATAGTCATGGCAGGGTCGAAGAAAGAAGTCTAAGGAGTGAGGAATAGATTGGATTTCTCAAAGAACTAGGGACCATTTTGCAACATGAAGTTACAATCTTCAATCAGAGTAAAGGTAATAAAAAAGAAGCTGAAATCTAGAATGTGAACCGTGGGAGGAACTAGGTTATTCCAGACGGTGAGAGCCCAAGCTTGAACATCATCTAAGGTAAGGCCTCTTCCTTAACAATCTAAAGATAAGAGAGTGACTACCAAAATCTATGGAAATGGAATTAATGTAGTCATCCAAAATATGGAAATCTGTAGGATCTTCCGCTATGGAGATTTCCACATCCCTAACAAAGAGACCAAACTTACCATAATCATGAGACTCTCCAAAACCAAGCAAATTGAGTGGTTTGTGCAGAGGAAATTTAGGGCATGATTTATGAATCTTCTCCAAACAAAAATTAATGCATTCATGAAATATGTTTGTGCTATTTTTGTAGGCCTTCAAATATTTGGGATTGACAGATCCAACCCGCATTAGCAAGAGGAGGAGAAGGCGTAGGAAAGGGAGTAGAGTCTGGGATCCATCTCTGCAAGAACTAGATCAAATCTGGTAATGCTATCATCCCTCTCTACTAGTCTTCACCTAGGAAAAATCATGACCTCCTCTGCTCACGTATTTTTGAGTCTTCTTACCTGCACACACATCACCATTCACCCCACCCTGAACTGTTTCTCCCCTACAAAATTTCTCACTCATGCCCTTGCCCTCACACATTATCGTTTAGTAACTATTCTTTTATTTTTATTCATAATATTATTTGAATAAGTGGTTTGGACACCTTAACTACCACTACCTTGAGTAGATTAGACAACAATATATGACCATAGGGTTTCCTAGAGTTAGATTCTCAAAGGCTCTTTATGAGGGTTCTACCCTTGGGAAGCATCCTAAAGAGAAATTTGACAAAGGAAAATTATGGAGGGATACATTAGTTTTGGAGCTTGTTCACAGTGATGTTTCAAGGGAATTTTCCCATCCATCTTCCAATTTAAGAATAGGTATGTTCTCACTTTCCTAGATGACTTCTCTACGTATACAAGGGTCTACTTATTTTGATAGAAATAAAAAATCTTCAACAAATTTGTAGACTTCAAGGCTCATGTTGAAAACAATTAGCAAAAATTATCAAGATTCTTCAAACAATTAATGGGGTTGAGGATGTTACCAATAGGTTTGAGGAGTTTTGTACATTGGAGGGGATAGACCTGTAGCGCATAGTTCTATACTGCCTAACAAAATAGTGTTGTAGAATGTAGGAACATATCCTTAAAAGATGTGGCTAACTCTATGAGACACTCCAAGGGCCTTACACCACAATATTGGGTAGAAGAAATCAATTGTGCTTGTTACATTTAGAATATGGTTCCTCACAAATCCTTGAAGGTAATCACTCCTTTTGAAGCTTGGACAAGTAAGAAATCATTAGTTAGTAAACTCATTGTCTTGGTATCTCCAGCCATGACACATATATTAGCACAACATTGCAAGGCAATGAAACCATTGTCCAAACCTTGAATTTATGCAAGATATCTAGATGGTGTGAAATGTTATCAACTACTCCACCCTACCACACATGATTTTGTCATTGAGAGGAGTGTTAAGTTTCAAGAGATTCCCACCTAGTCTATACTTGACATTTCTCCTTCTATTGTGGACTCCTTCAACTTTGGTGATTATTTTGATGACCTAGACCACCCACAACAAATTTTTGAGGTACAACCTTCTTCTTCTTCTTCTTCTTCTTCTTCTTCTTCTGGTTCTAATAGTGATGATAATGATGGGGAGTCATATTCAACTAATTATACACATCCTTGGAGAATGATGTTATAACACCTGATTCACCCACTTATTTCCCTCTTAGGGGTGGACAAACATTTGAGAGAGCTAGTATTGGGTAGGGAATCCAACTTATGGAATATGTACACAATCATACCATCAAAGTGGGGCACATGATTACTTTTCCTTAGCCTCCAATACATAAACATTTAGAGAGGCATCTAGAATATGTGAGTGGGATAGTGTTATGCATGAGAAATATAATTCCTTAATGAGAAATCACACTTGGGATTTGACATCATTTTCTAAAGGAAGGAAAATGGTTTGATGTAGGTGGATATATCAAACCAAATTAGTTGTAGATGGGTTTGTTGATAAGTACATTAAGGAACATTTAGTTGTCAATGGTTTTTTTATAGGTTACTGGCATTTACTACACTAAGAAGTTTTCACTTGTAACTAAGATGAATTCTATATGAAACAAACGTATTGTCGCAGTACATGGATGGGATGTGAATTATATGGATGTGAAGTGCTTTTCTTCATCAATACCTTAAGGAGGAGATCTTCATGGAGCATCCACCAGGGTTTGGACTCATCCTTAGTTTGTATACTTAGGAAATCTCTCTATGGCCTCAAATGGGGCCCTCAATCTTGGTATGCCAAGATGGATTCCTTCCTAATAGCTTTAGGTTTCACTCAATGTTGTTTAGATCATAATGTGTATCTCTTGTAGCAACAAGATGATTCATTATTGATACTGGTATTCTATTTTGATGATATTTTAATCACTTGGAGCTCTTCATTTGATATTGTAGTAGTGAAATTGTCTTTATAGGATAGATTTGACATGACATACTTGGGTTTATTGCATTACTTCCTTCATTTCACAGTCTAACTCAAGGACCACTCTTGGATAGCCCATGTACACTTTATTTACACTTCCTCAATTTCACATGGCTAATTGTAAGCCATCTTTGACACCCTTTCTTTTTAGATACAATACTAAAATTGGCTTTATTATGACATTGGTTGATGCTACCTTGTACCAACAACTTGTTAGTAATCTCATCTATTTGACTCATACCTGACCTAACATTTAATATGCCATAGGAATTGTTTTGAGATTTATGTAGGATCCTTATGAGCTACATTGGAAAAAAACTAAGAGGATCCTTCACTACCTTCAAGGTACTCTTGAATATGGACTTCACTATAGATATGGTATAGATGTTGATTTGGTTGGATACACACTCTGATTGGGCTAGCGATACTCATAATTGCAAGTCCACTTTAGATTATAGTTTCTCACTAGGATTTGGTCCTATTAGGTGGTCTAGCAAGAAGAAAAATGTTATTGTTTTATTATCCATAGAGGAAGAATATAGGGTACTATTAACATGGCTAATGAGGCCCTTTGAATTCAGGGCATTCTTGCTAAGTTTGACATTTCCTTTAAGTAGTTTTCTTGAAGAATGGGTGATTTGCATTTTTTATCCTTAGTCTTCTCCTTAAGGGAAGGATCAACAAAGACCCTTTCCATGAGGCAAGCTAGGGTTTTGAATAGAATGCACATATTATCCTCAACATTGATTAGAATGACACATGTTAGGGATCCACATAACCAACCACATCCTTGTTCTTATAATAAAACTCATTTGACTTCTACAATTTATTTTTGACTAGATTTTTTAATCTTTTCAAACAATATATTTGAAATCAAATATCTATAATTATTTTATAATATTCAACTAATGAACACCCCTACTAAGACCTACAACAATATGTAAATTTCCAACCATGAATGTTATATGTAAATGTATGTAAAAAATACTATATTAATAATAGACATAACTTCATTACATATTAGTTCATGAGAATAGATAAACACTAATAGATGAATCCATTTTTCTATAACTTATAAGAGAATATAAAATTCTATGTAACATTAGTTTCATAGAATAAGAATTTAGAATATTCACCAAAGACTAATATTAGTAATTAAATAGATAATACCTCAAATTTGGTTGATCAATAAAAATGGTACATTTCCTTGGATAAGTCCAAATGGTTATCAGTTAGGGTTCTTGGGTGAAATATAACCCCAGTCATCTAAATAAGAATCCCTATCCACCTCATCCAAGAGGGCTCCAAGGTTCTATTAAGGATTAGGTTCTTCCATTATGCCAAGGTATTGGGGTATACATTGAATAGGTAACGCCAATACTTGCTTTGTTATTTCCCACTTATTTATCTAGCACAAATATATTGACCGCAAGCCATAAGGGATGTGGCCTTATTGCATCCACCAACTTCTTACTACGTATTTCACACAACCTTTGAACCCTTCATAGAGATGTGAAAATAGGGAAAATGAAAAATAGTGTATCTCATACGACACCATGGGTCCCTCCTTTTCCTATTTTATTGTTAGTTGTGATGATATGACAAACATATTGCAATACTTGTGTTTACTATAAAAAAGGGTATAGATGCATGTCCTAAAAACACATATATTAGAGCAACCTAATACTCTTGAATATACTCTTACATTTACTTTTAATTTCTCCCAAAAGTTGTTGAATCCATTAAGTGGGTGGATCTTGGTATCCACTACTTGCACTCTACTCATGGAATCCATCCAACCTAGGCAAGTAGATACTAGCATCAATCACCTACATGCTATTGATGAAATTTGTAATGAAAAAAAATCAATTAATTCCATTGGAAAAACATGATCCTTGAATTTTGTCCTATTAGATCAATAATAAGATCATCTATGAATGAATCATATGATTTATTAGTTGGCGATCATTACATGAGGAGAGGGGCAAGCAATATAAATCATAAGGTATTATAACCCTCTACATGTGATCTCATAATGGCCTTATTTCCACCCTATGTTTTACCTTGGAAGTTGGCCCCTTTATTGAATTTAGTTCTAGCATGTGGAAATCTCTCGTAATGAGATAAATAGAACTATGAGTTCTTATAGTTTCACTTTACCCATATTGGTGACTACTATTTAAGCTAACTATATAGGTTTAACTTGAAGGGAAAAGACCATGTTATCCTCAAATTCCACACCCTTTGTAGGTCACCCAATCCATAAACCACCTACATAGTTCTCTTCCTACCCATAATCCTCCAAGTTATAGGGGTCAATTTTACTTGTTAAGCAAGAATTCATTAATCCATACTCATGTATACAAAAAATATTTAATTTTTCTTTTTCTCAATCTTGCCTTACACATGGTTCCTAATACCAAAATAAACTAGCTAAGCTATCATCCATCATTATATAAATATTTACTTTTATGGTATTGATCCCATTTTTTTAATGTAACACATTATTTTACTAAACATATATTTGGCAATGGTAAGTTGTGGCTCATGTTTCTAAATATTATTTGAATTCATATTGTAAGGAGTTTTGTAAGGCTATCAATTTTTCTTAAAACATTAATATGCTAGGTCATAATCCATGTAATGTCTCAAGGTAAGGATGCATTAGTCTCATTGGCAACTAATTATTTTCCTTCCACCTACTCAAGATACTTGAAACTCAAAAATACACATTAATTTAATCCTTGATAATTCACATATATATCTACAAAATGATAGGGTTGAGATAGATTTGAGGTCCCCAAATTTTAGGTTTATTCTCTAAATTTCTTCTTGTAGCCAATTTCGTTACAATTTCTTTTAACTCCATTTGACTATGAAATTTAATGCAATCCTTCAACAAGGGCCCCACCTCATCTATTACTATCTCAATACATATTAATTACAAATAATTGGGGAAATGATTAATGTGTTAATATGAATACGTGTTTTATAAACATTTGACTAAAACCAATATTTAATCAAAATTCTATTAAAAATTACATTTTAATATTTTTTTATGATTGCCTAACCTATTTCAAAACCCCTATTTTGTATAAATTTAGAGGATGATAGGAAAAATTATCATGGTTTAAGTCTCTAATGGTTTAGTTTCAACAATGATTAGAGTACATAAGATAACATTTCATATTGGCATTTTTTGAAGTAGTCCATGAGTATTGTATATCTTCACTATGCACATATTTATCTATTATAGTAGTTTATAATTAAAATCCAAACATAAGGGATGTAAGTGGAATTTATATAGTAGTATGTGTTAGTTTGGATACACTAAAATCTCAAGATATATTTTTTACATCAACTACTTTAACCATTTTTAAAAATATTTTTACTGGCTCATCCTTGTTGCTTGAGTGCTCATTGAGGGTCAATTTTTTTTAGAAGAATAATTGTTGGTCATCTATTCCTTGAAGTATGTGAATGTTTTAGGCTTGATATACCATGAAGAATAGGAATGAGTTATGACATAAAGTATAGGCATGCCTCCCAAGTTGGGTTTGTAGCTAATACAACTATACTTGGATTTTTTGTAATTTTGTGTTGTAGAATATAGTAACACCTTAAGGAGAAAATCACATATTATGTATTTTATCTTTTCTATACATTGCATATATAAAATTTACAAAAAAATCTTCTAAATTTATAAGAATAAATTTTAATTTATAAATAATCCTTGACCAAACTTCCAATAGGATCTAATCTCCGTCCTTATAATTTACTGAACAAGAAACCCAAACATAGATCCATCAATGTGCATATAGTGTTTCCTATTATTAATGCATAGTGGCAAGGGTTTGCAAAGTAAATAAATATTTAATTTTACACATAAATTTTTACGTCACATTTTATAATAACTTAAAGGCTCAAACATATTGAAATAGATCTCAATGGCCACCTAATTATGGGATTAATAGATAAGAACAGTAATCAAAGGGTTTAAAATTCTTATGAGGACTCACCTAGATTCTTACATCCGAGTTTTAGCCTTGAATGCCATTATAGCTTTGAAAACTCCTTGTAATGCATATTATCTATGCTTTTATTTCACCCTTTCTCCATTTCATTGACCTGATTTCCAATAGAATTCATTTATGCCATCTTAAATCTCTTGTAGCCACCTAACTTTTGTCATTTCACATTAATCTTACCATTTCTCCTCTATTGTGCATGAATAAAATTAGCATATGAAGCTAATAGAATTTATTTATGCCATCTTAAATCTCTTGTAGCCACCAAACTTTTGTCATTTCACATTAATCTTCCCCTTTCTCCTCTATTGCACATGAATAAAATTAGCATATGAAGCTACTAAAAAATATTTAATCTAATGTGCAAGGTGTAGATTCATTTCATGTTTTAATTGGTTTCTTTAAGTATATTTTTTAAAGTGTTTCATATACAATGCCTTTACATTATGTTTGACAAGGGGTTTATTTCTATCCACCTCTTATTTTTTAAATTAGTATTATAGCTTCCTTTTTACTTATGGTTTATAGTTTTGTTTTGTTTTTATTTTTTCAAGAAACATGTATAAGGTTGGAGATTAAATTATTAATTAGTCGATGATAAAATAATATTAAATATTATCTATTACCAAAATATGTTTGAATTTAGATTATTAATATATATACCTTGACTAGGTGTTGATTACTCTAAACACTCAAAATTTGTCCTCACAATCGTCTTATTTTTTGTCTATCAATTAAATGGATATAATTATTATCTATTTAATTAATTCATTTAATACTTTCTTCTATTCATTCATTAATTCGCTTAAATCATTAACATATTATAAGCATTATCCATTCATCATTTATCCATTTCATAATACTCTATTCACATTATTATTAAAATATTCATGCATTCAATTCACATTAATCTGCATCCATTTCCTATTCCACTAAATCATTTAAATACATAAATCCATTTAATCATCCATTAATTCGCAAATCCACTCTATTCTAAAATCCTAAACCTTTTTTTATATCATATAATCCTCCTATTTATCTCTCTCATTCCCATCGATTTCATTTGATTAAAGAATATGGGATAATTTTCCATTTCTCCATTTCATGCTTTTAATCCCACATCTCTCTTGTAACATGAGTCCATTGTGTGAGGACATCTATATAAACCCTCTCTTCTGACCAAAAATCACATTCAATTTTGATCATACAATCCTTTCTTCTATTCATCATAGCTTCTTATTGCATGTGTGCTTGTGAAAATATGAGAGCACCATAAATCAAGATCTTGGTGAAATAGGATAACAATGGAGTTAGTCTTCTTTTGAATGCATGTGTTTTGGTTTTGAATAGTTTACATTTTTGCATTTGTGTTCATTTAGAAAAGCATCATTGATGTAATGTTGAAAATGTTTTGAATCTAGTTATAGTTTCAATTAGTTTTTCATTTTCAGCATATAACGTGAATGATTTGTGTCTAGATATTTGCAGGCTAAATTCTATTAAATCCAGATATTCTACAATAATAAGACATTTTCCCATTATTGTTGAATCTAAATAGTTTGTAATGATCAGACGTTTTCCCATTATTGTTTAACTAATATTTTGTTGTATGATTGAATATTTGGATCAATATTTTGCAATATTTTGCAATATTTAGAGGTTTAGAATAACAAATAAAGACAAGTTTTGTAATAAACATTTTGGAAGAAAATATGAACTTAAAAAAAATAAAAATAAAAATAAAAATAAAAATAAAAATCTGGATGAGTATTTTATTATAGTTTATTTTGCTAGTAAAAGAAATCGAAGAATATTTACCTCCCTTGCTTGACATTGTTTCTTCTTAGATTCAGTTACCCTCTCCTTGAAAAATTTCATAAATTCTTCCTTTTTCTTTGGAGGTAGTGCTTCTTCTTGAACAAGATTATTAGTGAATTCTTGAATCTCATCAAACTCCTAGTCAAATTTGCACACAACAGGTGGCTCTATAGGATATCTAATTTGAACGATAATGTCTTGTTCTATTTCATCCTACTTCAAAGGTTGATAAAAATAAGGTAAGAAATATTCATATTTCTTAATCCATTCTTGTTTCAGTCGCTTCAAAGCAACCCTTCTTTGAGTGCACTACATTGTAAAAATTTGAGATTTGAAATGTTCAACTAGACTAAGCTTGTTTTCAAAGGGTATATATTGAACCCAATCCATTCCATTTTCATCTATTTCATGGGGGATTGAAAGAGTTTTTTTTGCATAGGGCTTGAAAAAGAATTTTCAATATTATTGGCAAAAAACTTTGCACTAGAATTTGAAGAAATATTTGAACTAGTGTATGAAGAAACCTTTGCACTATGATCTAAAATAAGCTTCAGACTATGATCTTGAAAATGGTGTAAAAGAATGAATGATCTTTCATTCATTTGAGCTTTGACACCATGCCTGCATGCATACTGAAATGCTTACAACTACAACATTTTCCAAGGAGCAGCTATCAAAGAATTTACAATTTTAACAAATGTGTTTTTTTCATGCCTACAATCATGGCATGTCATAAGACCACCTTCCATAATATTCACCTTTGAATCTTTCATTCTCCTATGCCCCCCTTTGTTTTGTTGATTAGATTTAGATTGTTTGCTATTTTTAGTTTAGGCAATTATTTCGGTTAATTTAGTTTGTGTTAGTTTTGATTAATTATTTTTGTTTTGATTAGATGGAAAAATAGGTTTTGAATGGACCCGAAAGCATATACAATTAGGTTTTGAAAAGAACTGAAACCTGAACTAGGATGATCATGCTACCCAAAGAAAAAGACAAGGGTAACCAACAACCAAACAGAGACATAACCTCAACCCAAACCAACAACAAAACCCAGCTGCCAAACACAAAATAAAGATTTTACAGGGATCTTGAATCCGTAGGTTTTGTAGGGACCATCAACCCTTTACAACCAAGTTTTTGTAGGGACCTTAAACCCAAAGAAACTGCCTACAACAACTAGGCAACAACACACTAGTCATTCAGGAAAATCAAACTCTTCATACCATTGGTTGAAACAACTAAGTCACAGACAACCACATAAGCAAAAGAAGTAGATCCCAACAACATTCCCTCTCCACCTCTATAGAAGAAGTCACTGCAAACACTAAAGGTTCCAACATTGTCCCACAAAAGCTAGTTGTTCTCTCCACCTATATAGAAGAAAAAACCAAACTCATCCTTGCCACAACAGCCACAAAACACCTATGAACCAGCACTCCACCTAAATAGGAATGGACTCCACCTCAATGGGAGATGCAGGAGAGAGCCTTCAACCATAGAATACACCTCACCCACAAAAGGAGAGGACTCCACTTGCATAGGAGAGGTCTCCACCTCAAAAGAAGACCTAGTATTCAAAGAGAAGGAAAAGAATACAAAAAAAAGAATGAACTTAGAAAACACTAGCAACAAAAACAACTAGGTCACCCAGTCCACAACACCTCCAAAGAAACCAAGAACAAATTTAACAGAAGAAGCTTCACTTAAAAATGCTTAACCAACACCATCACCACACATGAAATTTTCCTCAAAAACTACAGGGACATCCTTAAGCTTAATGAAAATATGAGTCTTGAAATAAAACATGGAAAGCCACCTAGCCAAGAGAGCCCGGTCACAAAAAATGACATCTAAGAAAGACACATTCCCCTTCCAAAAGGTCCAAAGGGGAGCCAAACTAGCCAAACTAAAAGGGATCTTTCTTTTCCTTCCAAACACACACTTCCAGTAGTAGTAGGGAGGGAAAAAAACCACTCCATAATAGCCCCCAAAGCAAAATAAACATTGAAGAACAACCTCTTGAGGCACACCCAAACCATAACTAGGTAGGGTGCCATTGAAAGCAAAGCACCAGAGGATAGAAAGACAACCCACAACCATAGAAAACATTCCCAATAGGAGAACCAAAAACCCACACCCATGGAGGGCTCACTCCAAGACACCAAACCCCATTCACAAAATAAAAACATCGAATAAGGGGGGAAATACAGGAACAAAAGAAAGAAGGAGACATCTGCTCTCACAACATTAACCACCAATGCACACCAAAGCAAGCTCACAACACATCCAACAAGGCAAAGAGAGGAAAAAATCCCAACCCAAGCAACAATGTCGCACCACAACAAGGGCCAACAACCCAAAATAGGTTCCAAACCATAAGAACAAGCTTAAAAGTCCAACATCCATTTAGAAACCACAAACATGTCGCCAAAGACAACTTTAGGATGGGAAACCTCTAAGGAGAAAACAAAAGAAAGAAAAGGAACAACCACTCCAAATGCCAGATGGAACCAATCAGAGGGCCACAAAGTAGAGTCTCATCCATGAAGAGCACCCTCATCCACCCACAGACAACAAGAGGGGCCACCAAAACACACCAATAGTAGCCCATCTCTCAGAAACACCTGACCACCAAAATTCTAGACCAGAGATGGAGAACAAACCTTCCACAACACCAAGAAACCTTGGAACTCGACAACATCCGTAGTAGAAAAACCCTCAGTCGTGCCTAGGACACAAGACCGAAGTATCCTAGATGGACCACAAAGGCCATCTACCTTGCCATCATCTTCAAAATCAAAGTTGTCGCCTTTAGAGGATTTGAAAATCTCACTCTTGCCTAGTCTACTCTACCTGCTTATCGCAAAAGGTTTGTGTATTAATTATTTTTGTTAATTTTAGTATTAATTTGAATTAATTTAGTCTAGAATTTAGATTTAATTTAATTTAGGATTAATTTAGTTAATAACTAATTTAATTTAGTTTAGAGTTAATTTTTGTTTTGTTAGGTTTAGATTAATGTCATTTTTATTTCTTAGTTTAATTTTAATTTTGTAGCTAATCCATGTTGACTGGGCTTTTGTGTAGGTTCGCATGTTAGAGACTTGAAATCAAAAACATAAAACTCTCATTTTTTGAAGAATTGTGACTCAAACTACTAATTAGTGTGTTGCAAGTTTGTTTGTTAGAGAATCTATTTTGAAACATTGTGTCTTATTTTTTAGATTAGATTACATTTGGATTAGTTGGTCTAAAAAGAACTCAAGTGTTTGCTTTGACATCATAAGCAGGGTTAAAATTAACAAGTGTCATGTCTTATGGTTTGCATTTCTCCATTAGATGTGTATGCTCTTCTCTTGTGCTACCTGACGAACTTGAGAATCAAAATCATTCCTTTAGCACTTGTACAATCACCCATACTTTTTGATTTGGATTTAAAATGAACCTTCCCATACAAGTGTGAGAAAAATAATTTGTGTATGCTCTCTCCTTGCGCTTCGTGCGATTTGGGAAATCAAAAACAATGTACTTGTATCACTTTTGTTTACCTTTAGAGGGGCCTACCTCGTAAGAGGGAATGCCTCCAACCATTTTTTCTCTCAAGCCGATATATAAAAAGATGAGACTAAACTGTCAAGTCCTCATGGCATGTAGGCCTTAGTCATACAGTGTCATTCAGAACGAGGTACTACCGTAAAATGTATAAGGGTCCCTAGTAGGAGTGATTAAAGCCTTAAGTGGCTTGTTAGATGCTCGCAACGTGCCATGTCCCTGAGTATTGACTAAGAACCTTTGTTTTAGTGGCCAAAATCCTTTTTACTTGCTAGTACAGGAACAAACGTTCTGAAGCTGCCCCACATCTTCACTATTCAAGTGTAGAGGCAGAAATTCCTCTTTGGGGAATGAGAATTGGTGTGCTCAAGAAGTATGTTCCATGTAAGGGGGATCTGGTGCCACCAAGTCTCTAGTTGTCTGCCTTTTTTAAGTGGCTGGAGAAATCGAAGTGGGGATCTAGTAGGTAGTATCTCTTCCTATCCTAGGTTGTGCAAAGTGTTAGTCATTCCACATCAAAATAAAGCTAAAAAATATTATGTCTACTATGTCTTGCATGTGTGTTTGAAACAAAACTCAAACAAACATCACATCTAGGAATCTACAACATCTCAACCTTGCAAACCCCCAAAAATTCAAACATCAAAAACATCCAAAATGAACCTATCATTTAAATCTCTTAGGGGCATTATCCTTAAATTTTGATCTTTTAATCCTTGCATTCCGCCTAGTCCTTGCATATCCTTCACCCTTGCATATCCATCATTGGTAGAACAAACCTTTAGCTTGCAGTTAGGTTACTTTTCCTAGGTCTTCAAATCAAACCTTTTGCTATTAATCACATGTATCACTTGAGGTTTATTATCCTTGAGTTAGGAAATTACTAGTGTCCTTGAGTAGGGAAATCTTTTTGGAGTTCATCATCTCCTACACACCCTCTCTATTATTTATCCTTGTGTCTATCCATCATAGCACAAGTAAAGTATTTCATCATAATTAGCTTTAGACCTAAATTTTCCCTGAGCTTTTTCATTCTTATCATACCAAGCTTATCATACTATACCATTCCCATACTCATCTTAGAATCATATCTGTTTTCATTACATCCTAATCTTGAGTCTCATACACTATCTAGTCCTAGGTTAAAGATCAAAACAATCGCCCATGACCCCTAGAACAAGAGTAAAAATGTTTCAAGAAGAAGGGAACCCCTGGGGAAAAGACTTTGATGGGGAAGATCACATTAGTGTTACAACTAGTGAAACAAATTAAATTGATAATGAAGAAATAACCCAATCCCATATAGATGAAGCACTTAATGATCATAGATTTACTAAACTGCTTACAGAGGTAGTCAAACATAATCCACAACAATACTTGAAGGACCTTGTTGATGATGGAATCAAAATACCTCCTAATTTTGACATATCCTTACTCATAATGAATGACAAACATGAATCTAGTGAACCTAAGTGTACAAAAAAAAACAATGAGGATAGAATCAAAGATCACAAACCCTTTTATTTACAACCTGGTTACAAGAGATCTTCAAAGACATAAAAAACTACACCTACAAACAATCCTATTTTGGATGAGCTTAGAGCATTGAGACAATAATTGGATACTCTCAAGAATAGTAAAACATCATCCCACAAGTTCTCCATTGAAGATATATGTCCTCATCCTTTCGATCCGAGCATACCAATGCTACCTTTTCCTAGTCACTGGGACATACCGAGACTTGATAAATATAAGGGAAAAGGAGATCCTAAAGACCACTTAAGAGAATTTTGTATTACTACCTTGGAATTTGTAGTTGATAAGACATACCTTATGAGATTATTCCCTCACATTCTAGGAGGAGAAGCTATGGAATGGTTTTCACGATTACCAACGACCATCAAATCTTTTCAAGAACTGGCTAATAAATTTGTCTCCAATTATAGTTTCAATTGTGAACTTAAAGTTACCATGACAAACCTTTTTAACACCAAACAAAAACATGGAGAATCTTTTGTGTCATTTTTAAAAACATGGAGACACTTAACAAAATGATTGATTACCTTATACCATTCCAAACAAATAATTGGTTGACCTCTTTTGTCAAAATTTGAACGAGGAAATTGGAAAGGAACTTCACTTCAAATGATTGGATTCATTTGATGAAGTCATAGAAATGGGATTTTGAATCGAACAAACTCTACTAATGATGAAACTATTAAACTTAATAATGACAAAGATCAAAAATCAAGTTCAAGAAACAAGACACCTTTTTGGGTAAAGAAAAAGAATGTAGTCAATGATGGAGTTGTTGATGTGAAAATGACTAAAACATCATCACCTATCTACAACCTTAAAGGTTCATCTTCAAATAAAGGAAAATAAAAACAAGGAAATTTCCCTAAATGAAATTTTACACCATTGGGACAATTGATTGAATCCACATTAAAATAACTCCTTGGAAATAATCTTATAATGCTATCTAAAATGAAATAATATAATCCACAAGTCAAACCCCCATGGTGGAATGAGGATCATTTTTGCGACTATCATAGAAACAAAGGACATAAGACTAATAGTTTCAATAAACTTCGACATCTAATACAAGACCTTATTGATGATGGTAAGATAGTAGTTGACAGACACACTCCTTCTGGTAAATCTAATTGCAAGATGTTTAAAAACCCTTTCACTATGCATGACAAGGATAAAGGAAAGACCCTCAAATCTGGTGATGGTGTAAACTATGTTATCACTAAATATGACTATATCATAACTATATGACTATATAACTATACATTCAAAGATTTATCACGTACAGGTACATGTTTCATGACTAGTTCATCATGTTCAACATTTTAGCATGTTGTATAAAATGGGATCCCACAAGGGTTGAACCCAAGATGCTGTTGTCTTAGATTCAAAAGATGCAACAAATAGTGGTCACATGTTTTAATCATATATCAAAAAATATGATCTGGGTTTTTGTGATTTTTGGATATAATTTATAAAACAATAAGGTAAAAAAATATTTTAAATTTTTTTGCGACCCAATTTGTACTTTTTGAGAAATCATTACCAGTTCTAAGGAAAAAAATAGATCCACCTTTTTAGGAGGATTGTAAAGCTCAATGGGCAGTTCTACATTAGTTTTGAGGTCCCACATGGGTTGACCATCACTCAAGGGGAGTTTTGGACACTTAATCACTCGATCTGCTCTAGTTTTGAGGCTTTTTTTGCATGTTTTTCATACTTGCACGACCAAAGATGATTCATCATGCATATTGGTGGAGTTGAAAGTTAAGTCTCAATATTATCATTTAATTTTAAAGTGAAAAACACTTAGCTTGTAACTTTTGTATGATTTTAAATAAGACAAAATATGTAATTAAATATTAAAGGTAATATTTTATTACCTTAATATTTACAATGCAATGTAAAAAAAAAAGAGCTCACATGATAAATATTAAAATAATTATATTGATTATCTTTAATATGTAATTAAATAGTCCCTGTTTTACAAAATCATGCAAAGAAAAAATGGAGCAAATGGTGAGACATAACAACAGTTTCATAGTTCAGACATTTTGACTTCAGTTATCTCCTCTTGGATTTTTGAAGCCGTTTATTGTATATATTGAGGAAAATACTTAGTTTTTCCTCAGTTCTTAATGATTTTGCCTTTGCATTTTTGCAAAGAAGAGATTGATTTTGTAACTCATTTTTCACAATATTTTATATATCAATTTTTTAGGTTACTTAGTATTGTTATTTGTAGAAGTTCCTTCAGAATATTCATTTGAATTTAATGTTCAACTCTTCAATTTCTGGTGTTTTGTTTCTTCTAAATGATTTGATGCAAATTTATTGTGTTTTAAATTTGAAACCTTTAAATTTTTGTCTCATTTCTTGGATGCATGTACACAAAAAACAATTTCTTCACATGCCATAGATTGTGTTAAGTTTATCTCTTCTCTTAGGTTGTGAAACTCAGTTTCCTTCACAAAGAAAGATTAAACAAACCTTTTTGTGAAATATTTATGTGATTAAAGTGCTCAAATTGAACCATGTCAACAGACTTCTAAGAGTATTAGTTGTGAAACAACCTACATAGTAGTTATCATTAGGTGCATCACTGTAGTTTAAACTTTAGTTTATGCATTCAATTCAAGCTTTCTTCCCTTTTCCATCAAAATTATAGTTAATGATTAGAAGACCATAAAAGAATCTGACCTATAATCTAGAGGTTAACTTTCACAATAGCGTACCCACAACCTAAAAGTTTTCCCATGTTACATAGGATTGCAAAGCATCTCTGCTTTTGCATTTAGGTGCACTCATGTTGATAACACTAACTTTGTGATACAATCTCATAGATCATTTAGGTAAAAAACCCACACAAATTTCTATACTTAAGCTGCTATGCCTATCTCCTAAGCATAAAGCTATCCTAGATAAAGTACTTGCTATTGCTACAGTGCCTATAGACCTACATGTAGATCAATTCCAAGCTATGGTGGGACACATCACCTCTCCTCAAACTCTAAATTTTACTAAGAATGATGATTCATCCATTTGACAACCACATAACTGATAGGTTGTTGTGAGGTCCTATCACTTTAGTTGAAAATGTATCAAATATATTGATCAAGTAGTGTTCGAGGGTTGTATGCAATAGGGAACATCTTGACTAACTCTTTTAGATTTTTCTAAATGTTTGGAATAGTTGTAAACAAAACTTAAACTAAAAGGCTATTAAGCTAGAAAGCGTAAAATTATTTTAAACTAGAAAGCATAAGATGAATAAACTAGAAAGTGTAAGATGACTAAACAAGAAAGCATATAAATTTCCTAAAAGGAAATGCTTGTAGTAAAGTTGCAAAGTTCAAGTGGAAACAACTAATGGTGCAAGAGCACCTTGCTCTCAAAAATTCCTTCAAAAGGATAAATTAAAAAAAATGAATTTTTAAATATAAAATGTATGCAAAAAGATCATGTAAAGTTCAATTTGAATGTATTCAAGTCCTTTAATAGGTCCTAGGTGGTCAAAGTGGCGAAAAAATGAAAAACTTGTAAATATTGCAATATTGTCAAAAGTTACTAAATTGAAAAAAAGTGCAAAAAAATTAGGAATATGAAGAGACAAAGTAGAAAAGGAAAGGATAGGAAGAAGTTGAGGGGGAAGTTGCTTTAGCTGTCTCAAAACACCTTTAAAAAGAATGGATGACATCATACTTTGTAATCTTGAATAAAATTTTGAAATAAAGTTCCCTATTTTGCATTATCTTTGTGTTTTCTCTAAATTACTAGTCTTGTATGAACTATACAACAACCTTGGGGTTGTGATTTTTTTTTGAATTCATAAAGGAATATGTCTACCTTCAAAATAAGTTGATTTTGAGAGGTTTCATTGGAGTTTAGGGTCTGAATTAATCTATTTTTCAAAACTGATCTGAAAATTTAGTCAAGAGTTTGAGGGTCTTATAAGGGTTAAAATCACCACCCCACCAATATAGGTTTAAGATATTGGTGGGATGGGTTGTTTAGTGTTTTTTTAATATTAATTTAAGTATTTTGTGTGTTGGTAGGGCCTTGGAATTCAAAAATACAAAGGTGATATTGTTGTTACAAGGGAAAATATAGTGATAAAGATTCATGAATGGTTGCTACAGGCTAGGGTTTGTAGAGATAACAATTGTGGAGGCTAGAAGAGAGTTCCTACACATGGTACAACTTATCCAAGCATGATTGAAGTGGTTACAAGATGGTATAAGTTTTTCAATAGTCTTTCACATTAAACCCCCATGCTTTTTGTATTGTAAAGCCTACATTTAAAGGTTTTGAGATACTGTGTTTTGTAGAACCTTTTGGGCCTTGAAAGTGAGCGATTCTTCAATTTTGAAGCATGATGAAATAATTTTTTAAGTCTTTGAATATTTTGGTGATGATCTAAAAGTACTTTCTTTGTTAAAATGGCCTAATGGGGGATCTTTACCAGCGTTACAAGTAGTTTTTCTAATGGTTGTTACAAAAGAAGTGTATTTGATTTTGTGGTATGTTGTTAATGACTAAAATTTGGTTCCTAATCTATATTGAGCTTGTGTTGAAGCAAAAGGATTAAAATTATATCACCCGATGCAAGGGTTTGATGACATACTAGGCATAAGGTGATTTGGTTGCTCAAAATAGGAAATATGATAACACAAAGTAAGATATGATTTTAAATGCTTGGAACCTGTTTAAAAGGTGTTGTTGAAGGTGTCTGAATGTTTAGAATAATTTTTAAGACTAACTTGTTATTTTTTTGTTGTGGTTACTATGGAACCTTGGTGCATAATGGAGTCATGACAACAACAAGATAGTAAGTTTGAATGGGACAGTGTTTGGTAAGTGTGTGATTGGTTATTTATTGCTCAAGAACATGTTAATTATAGTGCCTTGGAGATTTGGATAAGTGGTTGTAGCATGAATGATTGTTTTGGAGGTTATTTTTCCTTGTTGAGGTAAGTTGAAGTGATGAGAGATATGGTGCATGTCTTGGTGTTTTGATTCAAAGTTTTACTAAGAAAATTGTTGTTTTTTTACTATCAAGATTGATGATAAAAAAGGTGAAACTGAGTTTGAGAATGGATTGGTATATGGGTGTGTGAGTTGGTTGCTGATAGCCTTGTATGTCTAATGATTTTGATGGATTTTTTTGATGAAAGTGCAAAGTGATCTCAATGAATGTTTGGGATTGAAGTTTCCTAATGTTTGGTGATTTGTGATTCTGATATTGCATCAACTAACAACTGTAGACACGTAAAATGTACCGATTGACATTGTGCATCTGATCTTGACCACTAACATCGTTTCATCCTGAATCATCCTTCGGTCTAACCGTTTAATCAAATTCCCTTATTTGATTAAATTCATCATTATTTCCTCTCTTAATTAAATAAATCGGTTATCTAATTAAGTCACCTCTTCTCGATAATTAAATTAACCATTTTGATCTAATTATCCTATTTAATTAAATAATTTATTTTATTTGATTAAATCTCTTAAGTTTGTCTATTAAATTAAATAAATTAAAACCTTATTTAATTTAATCTAACCATCATCTCCTTTAATTAAATAAATCAAAATATTTATTTAATTAATCTCTTATCACATTCTTCTCATTATTTGATTTAAATAAATCCATAAATTTAAGTCAAATAGGTCACATCATCTAACTCCCTTCATTAAATTAATTAACTTTGATTAATTTAATCTCTTATCATGTCCCATCCTCTAGATTTTCCCACTTGCACAGGAAAATAGATTTAATTGATTTATTAAATCTCTATTTTCCTCAACAAGGCATCTTTTGGGAATATTCTTCAAGTTTGAATTCAAATTCCAAGTTGACATGTACATCCAACAAGGCATTAAATCCATCTTACATGTCCTTTTCCTTGAGCCAAGTGGCCTTCAATGCATTTTCCCTTCCCTCTTGCATGTCATTTCAACAAAATTCAAAATTCAAAAATAGGAATTTATTGGCACAATCCTCAAAACTTGCACATCCTCCATCCACTCATAGGTTGACAAGTGGCATCTTTCCATTGGATGAATGTTAGTCCCACATTACTCAATTTTGGACATTTATCCTTCAATCTCATCTATAAATAAAGAGATCATATCCTCATTTTATCATCCACAAATTATGCAAAGTTACCATGCTCAAATATCTATCAAATTTCATCCATCGTCATTGAATCTTAGCTAGGTTATGTAGGTTTTTAGCTTGGAGCATTCACCATCCTTCAAAAAAGTGGATCAATTATCATAATCACATCAAGCTTGCATCATAGGAGTTGGGAAAAGGCCAATTTTCACATCAAATTGGCACCAATTCCCCCATGGGATCATGAGTTTGCTAGTTTAATTAGGATTCAATCTCTATTTTTTTGTTTTCATTGTGTTTTTCATTGCTTTTTTCCTAATTTGAACTTGGTGAATGGATTTCATGGGGAATCCTTTTTCTTGCTTGCAATCTCTAATCTAATGTGTTTTTTCTTATTTTTTTGCAGGTATTAGGATTGGGGTTTGCACATTTGGCGCTAGAAGGAGGGCATAATCTCATTTTTAATCACGTTTTTTCTAAAATTTTTGCAATTTTGTTTATGCATAGGAAAATTCCAATGCTGAAAGCTCAATGTCACCATACAACACCGCTGACTCTTCAGCGTCGCCATATAGCACCATTGGAAATTCAAATTGCGACGTTGAAGTCTTCCCACCCAAAATTTTGAATTTCAAATTTCGCCGCTTGACCAATCTGACCTGCAGGAATTTTCAAAACAATCAAATAGCGACGCTGAGAAAAACTGTGACACAGTTGAACTCATTGGTCCAGACACAAAGTGTCGTTAACTGGTAAGCAGCGCTGTACAACACTGCTGAGAAATCAAACTGCGACGTAGTCATGAGTTACATTGCTGGCAGGGAGTAAAAAATTGAAATGTTATTTTAGCACATGCTTTTTGTCAAATGATAAGTTTATTTTCTCTTTTCTGCTTTTTAACCTCTGTGTTTGGTAGAATCTGACTGGTTTTCTTTCTTGTAGGTTGGATCAATTGAAAACAAAAGAAGGAGAAGTATGATGATGATATTTCACAAAATCAAAGTGTTTTTAAACACTTTAGTGTTTGTTTAACACTCTTAGGAAACTATTATTCCTTTTTGCATAGGATACTAATTTCGTTTGGGATTTAAAAAGAACCCTTTCAATTTTTGCAAAGGCTTAAAATGAACATTAGGAATACAACTTTCTAGAGTTTGTTTTTTGGTTAACAATTGAACAAAACAACTCTCATTTGTCCTTTGGTGCTTTAAAAAGAAGTCATTATTGCTTTGTGGGTTTTTAAAATGAACATGTGATATTTTGTTTTGTGATGGCTTACTTAAACTAACTTCATTGGAAAAGGACGTATGTGCTTCTCTCGCACTTTATATTGATCTTGAGAATCAAAAGGCCTTTTTTCATGATTTTAGGTTGAGATAAAACAATCACCTCCACACTTCATTTTTTGGGTTTAAAATTGAAAAAAATCTTGTGCGAGTGTGAATGAACTTATTGCATGTGTTCTCCCTTTGTTTCTTAGCAAGGGTCGATCGAACTATGAATAAGTTTATTTGCTTTTGTTTATCTTAGAGGGCTTGCCTTGGGGAAAAAGTACTCAATCGGTAACACTTTGAACCCGAGAGTATTTCCAACTGGGATATAAATGTGGGTATTGGAGTAAATTCCAATATCACGCGGTTGACTCTGACAAGATGGATCTGAAAAGGGACTCTCACTGTATGGGTCAATCTCCATGAATGGAAAGTTTGAAGTAAAACCCTTGTTTGTAGCGGCTAATTAATCCATTCAATGAGTTTATCAAAGTGGTGCATTGGAACTTAGATTCCACGAAGTTACTTTCCATGTCCAATCTTGGTTAAAGTATAGAGGTTAAGACTTCATTCTTAACATACCTTTATACTCTTTCCTTGGTTGCATGTAAAATCATCTCTTCTTCTATGAAGGGCATGAGACAAGCCCACCAAGAAAAATGTACCAATTGAGGTAGAATGTTATATTGCTTATGAGTCAAAACACTTTGCTTGTTCGAAAACAATTGGGAAACAAACACTTAACTTCTTCATCCAAATTTCAAACCCTTTAGGAGACAAATACAATTGACTCAATTCATGTGTTATTGCTTTCCCTTTGGATTCTATCCTTAGAGGTTTCTAAACACTTGGATTATCTCTCAATTTGTCTACTAAAGTCAAACAATAGGTAACCCTTGCCTTAAGTTCATAAGATTTCCACATAACATACTTTATGGGATTCAAAGAAATTAAGATATTGGACATCTAGCTTGGAAACCTAATCAAAGAAGTGTTTGTAGTAAAATAAAGTCACTAAGAAAAGAGAAAAAAATTGACTCTCACATGTGTTGAAACCTCATGATTTCCAAGAAGGTCAAAATCCCAAAATCAAAGTCCTTGAGTCAAAGTTCAAAATTTAGAAATCATACTCAAAAGATCATCAAGAAATACAAAAGAAAGTGCAATCAAAAGCAATACATCAAGATAAGAAAAAATTTCACAAGGTTCTATAGGCTCATTCCTTTGAACAAACCCAAAATGTATGCTCAATTTGAACCACTTCTTGGTTACAGAGGTCCTTAGAAGCATTGCATGTTCTTCAACACCGAGGTTTAGGTAAACAAAGTGTCTTTTTTAGGTACATCTTAGGATCAAAAGAATATTTTTTCATCCATCCTTCAAAAAACAAACCAAAAATAATATCATCATCATGTTTTGGGAAATCTTGAAAACTATCTTTCATGCTAGGCTTTTTGGAAAAAATCAAAATCATCAAATCTTTGAGACAAAATCCTTGAAATCTTTATCAAATCATCTTTGGCTAGGTATGTGTAGATGCATCCTTTTTCATATGCTTAGTCAAAGTTATCAAACCATCTTGTTTAGCTAGGTATACATAGATGTATCCTTCTTCATATACTTGGCTAAATTATCATCTTGTTTAAATAGGTGTGGGTAGTTGCATCCTTATCCCTACACATATTCAAATTATCATCCTTTGAGCAAATCTACCCCTTAGATAAATCATCCAACATCCTAGGGTCTATTTGATCAATCAAAGAAAACTAAATTCAATCAAGTCAAGGACAATCCCAAAATAAAAAAAATCAAAATCCAAAAACGTATCCAAAAGTCCTAAAAGTCTAGCATCCCCCTCAAGATTTATCAAAAGATCAAAACATCCACATCATCCATCTCTTGCATCATCGTCATATCACCTTTTGATCCTTAAGATATCCTAAAAAAATTCTCTTTTGTGCATAAAGTAAAGATCAATCCAAAGAATTAAGAGAGTCATCTCCCATATTCTTGATCCTTGTTTTATGGTTCAAACTAGATCTCAATACAAGAAGAACATGGAAGTCGACAAAGAAACACCCGCTTCAAGTGATCTAAGCCAAATGAACGTCAAAATGAATCTAGTCGAATGAAGTAATCCTTTGACTATCTCATCATCACAAAACCCACAAGAGGAAATCCAAGGAGAAGATCCTACCTTTGGGATGTCGCATGAAGAAATAACCGAAATGCTCCAAAATCCAAAAAACCATAAAATCATCAACATCATGATGAGGCTTAACCCTTCACTATACATGCTTGAACTAGCAAAACAAGGGGCCAAATTACCTTCTAATTTCGATGTGAGTACTATAGTGGAGACATATTTTCCTCCAATCTCATCCACCATTCCCATCTCATCTACACCCCCATCCCAAAATATCACTCAAAACATTCTGCAAATCACAAAATCTTTTGCTCCAACTCAACCCAATGTCAATAAGGGAAATCCATTTCTTAATGCTATTCAAACACACCCCCTTGTTAACAATCAAGACTTGGATGCAAATACCATCTTGGAAAAAAACATACCCCAAAATCCATTACATAAGTATGTTCCTCTCACTTTCCATAATGATCCATCATCATCATCCTTCCACGCAACACCTCAAAATTCTCTCCTCACAAATTCACAAGAGGAAGGTGACATGTTCAGACCAGGGGGAATTTTTGACACCACATCATTTTCTCAAGAACTCACACCCCTCACATTTCCACCACTTCCACCATTACCACCATTATCTACACCGCTCCTTTGCTTAGGACTCCCACCTTTACCAAATATCAATCAAAATCAAACCAACATCCTGAATATTAATCAAAACATCACACAGAACTTGTCATTGATATTGCAACAACATATGACAACTACACAAGCAATCACAACATCATCAACCCCCCTAACATCTCAAAGTATGGTCTCTCAAGGACCAACCACATCAACAACACCATTCAACACTCAAATCACTAACACGACGACACCTCTCACCACCACCACAAACACCATTCCAAATCCACCACCACCCCCACCACCACCAACTTCCAGCATATCAAGCCAATACAACATGGCATTGCAAGTAGCTCAACAAGCTGCTTTTCAAAGGGGATTCCTACAAGTGCAAAAAAAAAAGCCACACAACTAGTTGCTCAACAAGCCGCTCAAGCTGCCCAAGCCGCTCAAGCTGCCCAAGTAGCTCAAGCCACATTACAAGCACAACAAGCCACACAAACCCAAGCCTTATTACAACAACAACAAGAAGCCACTTAAGCTGCACAAGCATAGGCACAAGCCCAAGTGCAAGCACAAGCCCAAGCTCAAGCTCAAGTACAAGCACAAGGTCAAGCCCAAGCTCAAGCACATGCCCAATATCAAGCACAACAAGCACAAGCACAAGCACAACTTCTTGCACAAAAACAAGTAGCGCAACTACAGGCATATCAACAAGAAATAAAACAATATCAAGAGCAACAAGAAGCAACCCAATTGACAGCCCAACAAAAAGCATTTTTGGAACAACAAAAATCACAACAACAAGCACAAAAATAGACAATCCTAGCACAACAACAACAATAAAACATTAAGCAATCTTAGCGCAACAACAACAAGCATTGTTCATACAACAAGTGAAAGCATACCTAGCTCAGAAAAATGTGCAAATAGCATCAAATAACACACCAACCAACCCACCCATCCAACCCACAATCAAAACACACTAGAACACCTTCATCCCACCCCCTGATTCGCAAAATGACGTAATGACACAAATCAGGTTGCTCTCGCAACAAGTGCTTGATCTTCAATCTGGGTGAACCACAAAAACACCAATAAACTTGTGTCCCTATCCATTTGACATGAGTCTTGTGATGAAACCATTCCCCAAGGGATTTGAGATCCCCAAGTTTGATAAATATCGTGGGACAAGAAACCATGAAGATCACATCAGGGAATTCCAGGCTCATTGCATGGAAGTCGCATACGATGATACTTATTTGATGAGGCTATTTCCTAGAAGTTTGGCTGGCCACGCTATGGAATGGTTCTCTTTCCTACCCACAGGCATCAAAACATTCCAAGAAATTATAGACGCATTCATTAAAAATTATGCATGCAATATCATAATGGATGTCAGTCTAGAAGAAATCTCAGCTCTAAAACAAGGAAAGAATTAATCATTTGCTTCACTCTTACAACGATGGCAATCCAAGGCCAATTAGAGCAAGTGGACCATGCTTGAGGAACAAGAAGTTTGCACCATTATATCCAACCTTGACGGCCTCTTGGTATTCCATCTCCAGGTCCAAAGGATTACCACATATGACCAGTTGATCTCCAAGGCACTCAGTATCGAATGAGCCCTTATGACACAACCCGTGGGATCAACTTCATACCCCAAACAACAACATAATCACCCACCCACAAATTATAATGAAAAAAATCACACAAGGGCAAGGAATAAAAATGTTACCAATGATGGTGTCGTCGACGCCAAAGTTGTCATTAGCACTCCTGGCCAAAATACACCCACACCACAAATCCAAATCCAACACCAAAACAATCATTGGACAATACAACAACCAAACAACAATCTGACAATCAATAATCTCAATGATCAAATGGGACCACCCCAATGGAACAAAAATTACCCCAAATGAAAATACACTGCTTTGGGGGAACCACTTGAAGTCATAATGAAGAAGCTAATAAATGAAAAACTCATCAAGGCTCGTACCTTTGAGAATTACCAAGAACCGGATGTGAAGCCTCTCTTGGTATAATGAAAATCAACTCTGTGAATTCCATAAAATCAAAGGCCATACCACAAATAGTTTTATGAGGCTAAAAAATATAATTCAAGATCTCATCGATCAAAGGATTATAAACGTGGAATAGCCAACATGAAAGCAAGACCTTAAGATATACATGAATCCAATGCCCAATCATGGTAATAAAGGGAATAATAACAACACTGATAAAGGGAAAAACACCCACACAAACGTGAATTATGTGTATGAAACTGTTGTCGCCTCCCTAGATGAATACTACATAGTCATCACCATCAAAGGCGCCCATGCCAATTGTGGAGTCACCACAAGAGGCAGAAAATTTACCATTGCAGGATCATCCCAGCAAAACAGAGTCCCTGCATCTAGATCTGTCCCTAATGGCTACAATGTTCTAGATCAGCTCAAAACAACGCCAATGCAAATATCCATCACGAAGTTGCTAAAAATCTCATTTTTCCATAGGAAAATCCTTGAGGAAGCATTGGCTTCATCTACTGTCCTTGTAGATCTTGATGCAGAACAATTCCAAGCTATGGTCAAAAATATCATCACGCCAAATCTCCTCACATTCTTTGACCAGGATTTCCCCACTCAACCATCTCACAACCGTGTGCTTCACTTGGAAATCATAGACATAAGAGCAAAGTCAAAAGGGTCTTGGTGGATGGAGGTGCGGGTTTGAATATATGTTCTCTCAACCTCATCAAACAATTGAAAATCTCAGAGGATTCTATTGACAAAGGAAAGGGTATCACAATAAGAGCATATCATGATCAAGAAAGAGTGTCCCAAGGCACAATCAAACTCCCTATTCAAGTAGGGTTGGTTGTCATGGAAACCACTTGTCAGGTCTTGGACCTTGACTTATCGTATAACATCCTTCTGGGATTTCTATGGATTCATACAATGAAGGCAGTAGCGTCAACTTTCCATCAAAGTGTTAAATTCACACATGAGGGACAAGAAGTCACCATCCATGGAGATCCCGAACCCTTCTCCTATTGCAAAATCCTCGCAGAAAAGTACTATAAAATCCCCCAAGTATCAAAAAATGATGAGGGTCCATCTACACCATACATCGATCCTGCCACCCTCGCATCCACTTATGTGATAGAGACACCCGCCACTCCCGCCATCCCTACCATTTATGACATTAAGGTCATCATCCAAGATAATGGTTGTGGAAACTACAAGCTCTCTACAAATGCTTTTGTGGTAGGAGAGTTATCACAATCTCCTAGATCATGGGGACATCCGCAAATAAATGAAGCTTCCACATCTCAAACGTCTCTTGAAGACTATCCCAACTTTACAAGTTGGGGAGATCTTGGCCAAGAAGTTATTGAGGCAGATCCATCTCATATGCTATATCAAGATGAAAGACCATTAGCTGATTTACCAATGGATGACAGAAGCAAGGGTTTGCAAATGATGCTTGCAATGAGCTATAACATAAATCAAATACTTGGACAAAACGACAATGGGCTTATAATACCTATCATTCCAAAGATGCGAGCAATAACAAATCTTGGCCTTGGATGTACCCCTCTGATTATAACCATACGTGGCCAAAGTCCTCTAGTTAGAATGGTTAATAATCCTCCTTAGCCAACTACAACTAAACTACGCTTACTAGTATCCACAAGTAGAGTCATAGATAACTTTACATTTGATATAACTGATGTTTGTAGCAGTAGCAATGATGAGGACCCCGCATCCAATCTACCTAGACTATTTGAGGATACCACTATTTGCATGATTAACACCCTATCTTTTGAATCAAACTGCCAAAATCATAAAATCCACCTAGTATACCCCCAACTCATCAACTACGACCAACGAGGAGCACCAATTCTCGATACATTCAAAAATGATGAGGCACTCTCAGAATTCATGGGACTAAGGGATAACTTTCCATGTGGGGATCACAAAGTAGGGTTCATAATCGAGCTAGATACGCGTGCCTATTATGGGAAAATGACTGAATCTCTCAGTCACAAAAGTGAAAAATTAAGAATAATATCTAAGTCCTTGAATGAAAACCACACTGTGGCACTCTTTGACTAGAAAAAAGTAAAAAGAAAGGATGCATCCAATGATGAAAACCCCTCCGAGGCACCCAAGGATGGGGGATTCAATCTTCCTTCTAAAGCTATTCATCAAGAAAAATCAGCAGTCTTGGCAGAAAGGTGCAATCCGATGAATCTAGGAACAAAGGAAACCCCGCACATTACATTCTATGCAGAGTCATTACTATCAGAGGAACACGAGATCCTAACAGCCTTCCTAAGAGAAAGACAAATAAACTTTGCATGGAGCTATTTTGACATGTCAGGACTTGATCCAAAAATCGTGGTCCACCACTTAGTAGTATATCCAGAAGCAAAGCCTATTAAACAAAAGCTTCAAAAAATGCACCCTCAGATCACCTTATTAGTCAAAATGGAATTAAAAAAGGTACTAGATGCAGGATTCATCTGATCAATAGATTATCCAGAATGGGTGTCAAACTTGGTACCTATTTCAAAACCTTAAGGAGGCATCAGAATCTACACAAACTTCAGAGACTTGAATAAGGCATGTCCAAAAGATGAATTCCCACTTCCAAACATTGACATGATGTAGATATGACAGTCGGACATGAAATGCTATCACTAATGGATGGATTCTCAAGATACAATCAAATCATGATAGCTAAAGAAGACCAACGTAAGATGACTTTCACTTGCCCATGGGGGACTTACTGCTAGAACATGATGCCATTCGGTTTAAAGAACGTAGGAGAAACATACCAAAGGGCCATGACATTGATATCCATGACATGATTCATAAGACGGTCGAAGATTATGTTGACGACATTCTAGCTAATTCCAAAAAGAGAAAAGATCACATAGCAACCCTAAGTGCTATTTTTGACAGGCTGGAAGAGTACAAGGTCAGATTAAACCCAAAGAAGTGTGTTTTCAGCATTTAATCAAGAAAACTGTTAGGATATATAGTATCAATGAGAGGCATCAAGGTAGATCCAACAAAGGTAAAATAAATCTTTGAAATGGAGGCACCAAATACATTAAAACAATTGAGAGGTCTCCAAGGCAGACTCCAATCCATTCAAAGATTCATAGCACAACTAGCTGACAAACAAAACCCATACTCTCACTTACTCCACAAGAGAGTAGCGTACAAATGGGATACCAAGTGTGAAGAGGCATTCAATAAAATCAAAGAATATCTACTTACACTGCCAGTCCTAATGCCACCAAGCCCAAGAAAACCATTGATTCTCTATGTATCAGCAACAACAACAGCCCTTGGAGTTCTCCTAGCTTAGCATGACGAAAATGGAATAGAAAGGGCTATCTATTACATCAATAGAACAATGGTTGGGCATGAGCTAAATTACTCATTCATAGAGAAAGCATGCCTAGCGGCAGTTTTTGCATCACATAAATTTAGACATTACATGTTGGCACACAAGATAAAACTCATTGCCAAAATAAACCCTCTTAAATACTTACTGTCAAAGGCAATGCTCACAGGAGGAATGGCCAAATTGGTGATGATACTGTCAGAATACGACATTGAATATGTGGAGCAGAAAGCAATCAAAGGTCAAGTCATCGCAGATCAACTTGTAGAAGCACCAATCTATTCAGAGAATCCCCTAATCTCAGAGTTTCCAGATGAATCTATTTTCAATCTCAACGTAGCTGACCTCTGGAAATTGTACTTTGATGGTTCATACACACAACATGGATCAGGGGCTGGCATCTTCTTTATCACCCCACAAGGGGATTGTATACCAAGGTCCTACAAACTAACATTTTCCTGCACCAATAACATTGCAGAATATAATGCCTTAACCATAGGTCTCAGAATAGTAGTGCAGTGGAACATTATAGCTCTCAAAGTATACGAAGATTCTCAATTGAAAATAAACCAAGTGAACGATGAATACCAGACCAAAGACGACAAGCTCACTCCATACAAGAAATTGGTGGAGACTCTCAAAGAATCATTCATCAAAATTACGTTTGAGTAGATTCCTAGAACCAACAACAGAGCAACAAACGCCATGACAACAATTGGATCCGTACTGGATATCCCTCACAACATTCCAAAATATGAATTCTTGATAGAGAAGCTTCTTGTACCTGCATTCGAGGTACCAGAATCAAAATTTGTGTGTGAAATCGTTGGTCCCAGTGATCCTTGGTACCACGACATTTACACATACCTTCAAATAGGAGTCATACTCGCCGATTTACCCTCAAACCTAAAATGAACCTTTGTAAAAAAGGAATCCAGATTCGTTATCCCAGGAGATACCCTATACCGTAGGAGCATAGAAGGAACCCTACTACATTGCTTAAATGCTAAGGAGGCATTGATTGCTCTAACTAAAGTACATAATAGTATTCATGGTTCACACTTGAGTGGAATGACCATAGCCAAGAAACTACTGAGGATGGGGAATTATTGGCCCATAATGGAAAGAGAAGCACATGATTATGTTAGAAGGTGTCTACAATGTCAGCAGCATGGGGACCTCATCCATGCTCCAACTCAAGAGCTTCATCCTATTGTCACACCATGACCCTTTTCACAGTGGGGACTCGATCTCATTGGGAAAATCACACCCACCTCATCTAATGGCCATATGTTCATCATAACTACCACAAAGTACTTTACTAAGTGGGTAGAAGCCATACCCATGACGTAAATAGCTAGGAAGAAGATCTCAAAGTTCATCCCGAATTATCTCATTTACCGCTATGGTGTCCCACAAGCCACTATCTCAGATAATGGGACACCATTTAAGAATCAGGATGTCCGCAACTTATGCAAGAAATTCAAAATGCAACATCACTTCTCCACCCCATACTATCCCCAAGGCAATGGCCAAGAAAAAGCTACAAAAAAGACCATTTTGAAAATCCTCAAGAAAACAGTCAATGACACAAGTCATGACTGGCATCTGCAGCTTCTTCCTACCCTCTGGGCCTATCAAACCAGTATCTGCACACCCACCGATGCCACTCCCTTCTCCCTAGTCTATGGATCAGAAGTGGTACTCCCCATTGAGATCGAGCTCCCATCCCTCAAGATATCACTGCAAAACCTCATCACGGATGAAGAGTACCGGGTATCAAGATTAAATGAGCTAGAGCTACTAGATGAGCAGCATATGGATGCTTTGAATCATTTGCAAGTCTATCAAAATAGACTCAAAAGGAGCTACAATAAGAAAATCAGAAGTAGGACCTTCCAAGTCAGAGAGCTGGTGTTAAAGGAGAATCAAAAGAATGTCCCAAACCCAAGAAACAAAGGCAAGTTTGAACCCAATTGGTTGGGACCATTCGTCATCACAACAAGTTACAAATCAGGGGCATATCAGTTATCAACACCCGAAGGGGAACCTCTATAGGAGCCTATGAATAACTCCCATCTCAAAAAGTTTTATGCCTAAATATTTCAAGGTATAGAACCAAAAAATCCAAAAATATCTGAAAATGTCCTAAAAAAATGGTTACTTCGATGAAAACCTGGCAAAGAGGCGTCTTGGTGACAACAAAAAAAAAAAAAATCCAAAAAAATAGAAAAAGGATCAAAAAATAGTAAAGAGAAAAAAATCGTCCTCTAGTGAAAACCACTTCGGTGGCACTTTGGACAAGTACCTTGGTGAAAACTTGGCAAACATGCACCTTGTGTAAATAAGCATGTTCCATCCACCAAGATCTTTATGGCTTGTTTTGCATCATCCATCCATAACGTTTCCATCATCCATCACATTCAGATCTTCATCCATCACTCATCCACCCTCATCCACATTATAGCTTGGTCATGTGTTCGTATCATGATCCCTCCTAGTACTACTCAGCCCATCCTCAAGGTCAGTTTGTCCTGCCTTTATCGGAGTAGTCTATTGTATCACATTGGGGGCATGTTCTCATCGGATCAGATTCGTGTATATCCTTATGGTCCTATAAATAAAAAAATCCAAAAACATCAAAAATAAAAAAATCCAAAAACATCAAAAAATCCAAAAACATCAAAAAATCAAAAAAATCCAAAAACATCAAAATATCAAAATATCGAAAAACATAAAAACATCCAAAAATTCAAAAACATTCAAAAATCATCAAAATCCCAAAACAAATCAAAAAGTCATTCAAAAAGTCAAAAACCAAGTCGTCTTGTCGAACTACAGGTCTCTGAGCCTTGAACGTAGGTAAGGTTGATCTCTGATCATCCCTCGAGACACTTAGGTCAGTCCTTTAGGCATCTGTCATAATAAACTGACATCTCATCATGTATATCGTCATCTGTAAATCGGTCAACTCGTCAGTTGAACTACATGGTCTCTGCGTGTATAATGTAGGCAAGGATAATCTGTTAATCAACCCCTAAGGCCCCTAGGATATGTCTTTAGGTTATTCTCCTGGTCAAAATCTCAGAAAACCCCAAAACATTGAAAAATAAAAAATTAAAACATTTGAAAACCCCTAAAAATACCAAAAATAGCCTCAAAACATTGCAAAACGTCAAAAACATCCAAATATTTGAAAAAATCCATTCGTCCCATCTCACTTACACCCGCAATAATCAATCATCCATAATAAACGATCATTATCCTCAATCTTTGATAAGACAATTAGAAACAAGTCTAGTAGGTGAAAAGTGAAAACTCAAAACGTCAAGTCTTAGGTCTCAGTCAGTAAACAAGCAAGTTGGTCAACTCTTTGTGTCAATAACCTATCATCCAATTGGTCCCATATCAATCATTTGAAAGAATGCTTTGGATAAATGAAATGACATGCCGCCATCCACTAACATGTCCTAGGATGTGTCCTTCCTACAATGGGCATTATATTTTGGCAATAGTTTTAGTCCTTGTCCTTAAAAACACATCCCCTTTTGGTTAGCGGTATTGAAGAACATCAGCTTGTTTGTTTACTTTGTCTTTATCTTTTGACTTATTTTATTGCACTCATTCCAAGGAATTCTCGATGATATTCGAACAGAGGATTTAGAGAAATAAGAATGGGGAAACGATCATTATCTTTTGTCTATTGTGCTTGTTGGACATTCTTGTAATATAACCTTGGCGAATAATTGCTTTGTTAGGTATGTATGGAGGAGGTTTTGGGAAACTTATTGACTATTGCATGGATAGGTTATACCTTTCCATGTTTTGGTCCGAGGTGTTTGAAACTTCTAAAGTTCATCCTAGAAAGGTTTCCGTATGTTAGGTGTGAACAAGGATACTCCTATTTGTTTGTCAAGTCAAAGTCCATCACACTAGGTACAACGTCATCATGGTTTTCTATACCTTGATGCATCGTACCACATGTGTTATCAAACAATAAGAAAATTGGCCCTTTGAAAATCCCAATTCCTCGGCAAGTAATCATCATGATTTGCATATTCATCATCTCGTGTCTTGTTGAAATGACTTCTTCTCTTTCATTCCTTCTTGCTTTTCGCGCTAACAAGGTACTATGACAGTTGATCATCATCACCATCATCATTGTCATCGATCCTACATCCACAAATCATTAGCATATTGCATAAACATATCATATAGAAAACACATGCATTGCATTTACATCATCATATAAACATGGTATTATAAGCATTTTCCATAAAATTAGCATATCCCTTTCTCATTACATCACATCCATTTTTTCCACCACATTGCATTTATCATATGAATCATTGCATAACATTCATTTGCATAAACATTACCACCTATTGCATAATCATACATAATAGGTACATAAGCATTATAGATAATCTATTGCATACATACTCGCACACATTATGTTCATTTTACATTAAGCATCATCATACCACTTTGCATTAACATATCATTTCATATATCGCATTGCATCACATACATTACATTACCATTTAATATTTTTAGGATAATAATATTTGTTATTCTAAGCATCTTAAAAAGACCATCTCATTTGCATCATATCATATAAAACACGACCATTGCATTTACATTGCATTATATCATCCACTAATCATCCATATCATCTCATAAATAGCATCACAATCATTTTTCATTTCATTGCATAAATCATTCCACATCAGCATAAATAGAAACATAAAAATTCATTACATGCAAAGCGTACATTCATCCATAATCATTTCATATATAATCATTATTCACACATCATTTTGTGTATACACCATAGATAATTTCCATATCATTTTACATATTACATATTATATATCATATCATTTCGCATCATTATGTATCGCATAAATACATTTTCATATCATAAGATGACATAACTTAGATCTGTTAGTCATAATCATAAATGCTTCATATAACATCATAAACATCATTGCACAACATATAGAAGTAGAGTCATCCATACATGCATAAATAAATGGTACACATCACATCATAATCGGAATCATCGACTCATATATATCATCAATAAAATAACTGTCATAGTACAAAATAATTGGATCACTGTACATTTGTGTTAATTAGTACAAAAAGGCCCATCGGGCTATCAAAAAGGAGCCCATAAGGAACAAAAAGTATCACCTCGATCAAAAGGGGACCTAACCCCTCTGTATACCGCCCTCGCCCCTATCACTGTGACCCTCTACTAGTCTGTGGCTGGTCCACTGTGAGTACTTTGGGACTCATGCTACTTTGGGTATAGTCTCATGATAATGCATACGATAATACTCGACCTCTTGGATGACCCCCTTGTAGGACTGAATCGACATTGTACCTTAAGAGGAGGAGGCCGCCATGCTCTCCAACTGTTATCTCCAGCCTAGCTTTGTAAAATGGACCTGGCCTCTTGGATGACCCCCTTGTAGGACCAAATCGACACTGTACCTATAACTTTGCGGCCTGTCTCTGTTGAATGGCCTGATCCCTCTTAGCCCTAGCCTAGTCCCTCTCAATCCGCGCCTGATCTCTCTCCCCTATCAAAGTCTACACCTGAGCCTGCAACTGTGCAATCAAAGTATCTTAGGGATCCACCTGCCCTGTTGGCTATGCTTGTGGGGGCTGTACCTGAGGTTGATCTTCACCCCCAGCCCATGGTGGTGCACCTACCAGCACCTACTGCTGATCCTGCATATGCACATCAACCTAATCTGGCTGAATTGGAGGCCTGACCGACTGGTCTTGTCGTGCATCGTCCCTCTATCCTCATCCTCCCCCTCTACCTCTCACCCTTCATCGATTGGGGACTGCACCTAGAACTATCAATTGTAGGGGAGGTCAAAACCAATCCCTGTATGCCTATGTCGTGCCTAGATCCGCGAGCCCCTGATCATAAGCCCATGGCCGAGCTACTAACTGTCTGAAACTATCCACAGCCTCTGAGGCAGGAATGTATCGCCCCTATGAAACCTATGACATGGTATGGGAAAAGATGGCCACATAATCATCATCTGGCCAATCCTGAGGCTCACCAAACTGACACTGCACATGCCCAAGCAAATATCTCTCTATCATAGTATGCTCTCGCACCTGCATGAAACAGTCTTGGCGAGCATAGAAAATCTTATCTGCATTGCTAAACCATCCGGGTTGACCAAGGTACGGACACTATGTGAACACCTGCATCTCATCTAAGACCCTCCTCCAATAGGGGATCCTATACTCGCCTATGTGTGTGAAGGACACACTGCCTCTATAGCACCATACAAGGGGATCATCAGACCTCATCGGTACTAGAATGACCTGTGGCCGAAGGACAACAATGTGCTCCCACACCCATACATGGAGGAGTGTCATACCTGATCTGAGTGCTTTGCCATCCATGTAGATGTACTCGTGGAGATCTCCGTACAAATATGCAAAAAGAACAGGAGCCCATGCAAAATGAACTGGCCTATTGCGAACCATGTGCTCCCAGCAAATCCCCCAACTAGGACTTAAATACCGACATCGTCGGTCTAGGGCAATGAGATCCGAAATAACAGCCGCAACAACCAAGTGGAAAGGAGGTGCCAGGGACCTGTGTCACTCAAGCTCGATCTGCCCCTCACAAATAACAATGTCCTGTGTGGCAAGGACTCTGTGGCAGGCATCCCGCCCCTCATCCATATCAAAAATGACATGCTGACCATAAATCGACAATCTCAGGATATGCCAAACCTCCTCCAAGGTGATGGTGGCCTTGTCGATGGGAAGGTGGAAGGAAGAGGTCTCGTTGTGCCATCTCTCGGCAAGCGTTGACATCATCCCAAGGTGGGTGTGAAGGGGTGCCGCTTAGGAAATGTACCACAACCCCATGTCTCGAAGTTGATCCTGATCTTTGTCGCTCAAGTCCTGCAAGTAACCAAAGAGATCCTGAGACCTGTGCTCTCGGGAGTAGAGCTCTTTCGCTGTATCCTGCATTAGGAAGGGTCATCATGTTAAACATTTTGAAAAATTCTTTGCCAGTCGTCCAAAAAACCACTCTAGCATTGCAATCTGTGAAGGCGTCATAGTTTGATTTTTAATCAAACTCCGATGCTAGGGAACAAAAGGCCAAAATCACACCACTGCGGTGCACTTTCCCTCCAAGCAACACACTTTGAAAAAATACAAGATCATCGCGTTACACTTTGCAAATCACCCTGCTGGCCATGAGCTTAGCGTCAGAGTTTGGAGTTTATTTTCAAACTCCACCGCCACCACACAATTTGACATCAAACACCACTACATAGCACCGCTGCAAAAGGACTGACTTTGAAAGCATTAAATGAACATTAAAAATGAAAAACAGAGCTCAAGTAAGGATCACTTACCAGTACCCCAATGTTGGGTGGCCACTGGTACATCCAGACTCGATCAGAAATGTGCATCAGAAGTTGTCGTTGCGCCATATCGTCAGGAGGTCAAAGCTCAAATCTCAAGGTTGCTAGATGGCTGTGTGAAAATGACTTGAAAGTGACCCCTCGAGCCCCTTTTAAGCTTGAAAATTAGGGTTTTTTCACCCTAATTGGCTATCCTGCTAGGGTTTTGGACCCTTGAACTTGTTTTTGTCTAGTTGAGGCTTGTTTTACATCATTTTATTGTGTTTAGACACATTTTTGGCCTCTTGGAGCCTTTTTGGACCTGTCAAGCACCTTGTCCTCTTTTTTTGTGAGATCACCCAAAAATTGAAATTTTCGTCCAATCTCTCGAGGGGGCAATATATTGGCATGTTTTCTCTTACCGAGCAGTAATGGGGAAAGATTTTAAATAAAAAAATTTGTTGGCTTTGATCGAGATTGTTTATTCTTTGAACCAACACAACAAGTGCATTGCTTCAAAGAGGGGCAAAATGTAGACACGTAAAATGTACCAATTGACATTGTGCATATGATCTTGACCACTAATATCGTTTCATCTTGAATCATCCTTTGGTCTAATCATTTAATCAAATTCCCTTATTTGATTAAATTCACCATTATTTCCTCTCTTAATTAAATAAATCAGTTATCTAATTAAGTCACCTCTCTCGATAATTAAATTAACCATTTTGATATAATTATCCTATTTAATTAAATAATTTATTTTATTTGATTAAATCTCCTAAGTCTGTCTATTAAATTAAATAAATTAAAACCTTATTTAATTTAATCTAACCATCATCTCCTTTAATTAAATAAATCAAAATATTTATTTAATTAATCTCTTATCACATTCTTCTCATTATTTGATTTAAATAAATCCATAAATTTAAGTTAAATAGTTCATATCATCTAACTCCCTTCATTAAATTAATTAACTTTGATTAATTTAATCTCTTATCATGTCCCATCCTCTGGATTTTCCCACTTGCACATGACAATAGATTTAATTGATTTATTAAATCTCTATTTTCCTCAACAAGACATCTTTTGGGAATATTCTTCAAGTTTGAATTCAAATTCCAAGTTGACATGTACATCCAACAAGGCATTAATTCCATCTTACATGTCCTTTGCCTTGAGCCAAGTGGACTTCAATGCATTTTCCCTTCCCTCTTGCATGTCATTTCAACAAAATTCAAAATTCAAAAATAGGCATTTATTGGCACAATCCTCAAGAAGCACTTATTATTAAGAGGGAAGCCAAACGAGAAGGTAAGTATAAAGGGAAACTACCTATTAAATGTTTTTATTGCAATAAGATAGGTCATTTTGCCTCAAGGTGTCTAGAAACAGTTCCTAAGCCAAGACATAACAAGCTTAGATTTCAAAGAAAGTGTTGTTATGCTGTTGATGAAGGTGTGAAAAATGATGAATTTGATAAAGGCAATGCAAGTGAGGACGGATGGGTGTTTATTGCTATCAAGGAAAATGATCTAGTACTTGTTGAATCTGCTAGTTGCACAAATGTGGAGAATTCCATAGCTATCAGAGATGAAGAAAAAGATGAATGGGTGATTGACAGTGGATGCTAGATCAACACATGATAGGTGATAAAAATAAATTTGTGAGCTTGGAAAAGTATGATGGTGGTGTTGTAAGATTTGGTGATGACAAAGTATCCATTTCTCTTGATGGTAAGCATAATACTGATGATGTTCTATATGTGGAAGGTTTGAAGCATAATCTCTTAAGTGTTGGATAGTTGGTTGATAAGGAATACAATTTTCAATTCAAGAATGAAAAGTGTAGAATATTGGGGAGTTTCAGAAATGTGATTGCATTTGGTACACAAATAAAAGGTAATATCTTTCACCTGAGTGCTACTAGTAAAAGTTGTCTAACTGCTCAAGTTGATGAAAGTTGGTTGTTGCATAGGAGATTGTGTCATGTAAACTTTGATAATATTATCAAGATAAGTTCTACTTAGGCAGTGAGAGATCTTCCTAAGTTGATAAAACCTACTAATACTATATGGAAGGAATGCCAGTTAGGGAAGCAAACTATAATTTCATTTCAGAGCAAACAACATTGTTCAAATGAAGTGTTGGAACTTGTGCATATTGACTTGTGTGGTCTATCTAGAGTTAGAAATTTACAAGGATATAGGTATTTCATGTTACTTATTTATGATTATTCTAGAATGACATGGGTTACTTTCTTAAGGGAAAAATCTAAAGCTCTAGAGAAATTCAAGATTTTTAAGGCTATGGTTGAGATAGAGATAGGTTTGAAGATTAAATGTCCAAGACCAGATAGAGGTGGTGAATTCACTTCCCATGACTTCAATTATTTTTGTGAAGATCATGGGATAAAGAGACAATTATCTTCCTTGTGGACCCCTTAACAAAATGGAGTTACGAAAAGGAAGAACAAGACAATTGAGGAAGCTGCTAGGACTATGATGTTGGACGGAAATGTTCCTCATATCTACTAGACAGAAGTTGTGAGTGTTGTCATTTACACTCTCAACTGGGTATATGTCAAAGGTGATACCGTTAAGATTCCTTATGAGCTATGGTGTGGTCATAAGCCTAGTGTTAGATACTTCAAGATCTTTGGGAGTAAATGCTATATCAAAAGAGATGAAGATATAGGAAAGTTTGATGCTAGAAGTGATGAAGGAATCGTTCTTGGTTATTCTACAAAAAGTAAGGCCTATCGGTGCTACAATAAGAGATTGAGGAAAGTAGTTGAAAGTGTTAATGTCAAGGTTGATGAAGACATAGTTAGACCATCCATAACTTGTGGATATGATTTAGATGATTAGAATGACAATTTAGATAAAGGAAAGAAAGTTCAGACTCCAAATCAAGTTTAGATCATTCCAGTGAATCAAGAAAATCAAGAGGAAGAAACTAGTGGAAGTGCATAAGTAAGATCACAAGAGCCTAAAGTTAAAGAACATCCTAAGACTCCAAGGTATGTAAGACTAAATCATTCAGAAGATCAAATTATAGGTGATAAGAATAAAGGTGTTCATACTAGGAGAAGAATTGCAGAAGAATATTGTTTGATCTAAAAGACTGAGCCTAATAGTGTCAATGAAGCATGCAAAGATGAACATGGGATGGAAGCAATAAAAGAAGAACTACTACAGATTGAGAAGAATGATACATGGATTCTCGTTCCTAGACCTAAGGAAAAAAATGTAATTGGAACTATATGGGTCTTTAGAAACAAACTTAATGAGTAAGGTGAAGTTATTAGAAACAAAGCAAGACTTGTGTGTAAATGATATTCTTAGATATAAGGAATTGAATTTGAAGAAAATTTTGCTTATGTTGCTAGGATTGAAGTTGTGAGACTATTTCTTGCTTATACTACTTACAAAAACTTCAAGGCTTATCATATGGATGTCAAGTCAACATTTCTAAATGGTGAACTGGAAGAAGAATTGTATATTGAGAAACTTGATGGATTTCATTTTACAAATTAGGGAGATATGGTTTGTCGGTTGAAGAAAGCACTGTATGGACTTAAGCAATCCCCAAGAGCATGGTATGCCAGATTGGACAAGTATTTGTTGAAGCTTGGATTTAATAAAGGTACTGCTAACATTAATTTGTACTTCAAGATTGATCATGATAAAATTTTTATTGTTGAAATCCTTGTTGATGATATCATTTTTGGAGGAGATGATAGTTTGTGCATGAATTTTGCTGATGAGATGCAAAGTGAGTTTGAGATGTCTATGATTAGAGAAATGAAATTTTTGGGATTACAAATTTCTCAGCTAGATAAAGGGATCTTTATATCTTAGTCCAAGTATGTGAAAGAATTGCTAAAGAAGTATGGAAGATTTAAAGCCAGTTGGTACACCTATGGTGACTGAATGTAAGTTGACACAAGATGATGATTCTCCTAAAGAAAATCAAAATAGATACAAATCCTTGATTGGTGGATTACTCTATTTGACTCAAACTAGACCTGATATCATGAATGTTGTATGCATTGTTGTAGGATTTCAAGCTAATCCTAAGGAATCTCATGTGATAGTTGTGAAGAGGATTTTTAGGTACTTGAAGGGGACAATTGATTTTGGCCTATGGTATCATAAAGAAGATGACCTTACTCTGAGTGCTTTTACTGATGCTGATTGGGCAGAAGATGTGAACGACATAAAGAGTACTAGTGGTGGTGAATTTTTCTTGGGAAAGAAGTTGATTTCATGGTTGAGTAAGAAGCAAAAAGTCATTTCTTTATCTACTATAGAGGCAGAATACATTGTTGCCACTAAAAATTGTACTCAAGTATTGTGAATGAAGCAGATCTTGAGAGCTATCAGAGTTATGTATGATGAACCTATTGCTATATTTTTTGATAATTCAAGTGCAATTAAAATTTCTAAGAATTCGGTGCTACATTCAAAAACCAAGCATATATCTATCAAGTTTCACTTTTTGAGAGAGAAGGTGAGTGAAAAGGAAGTCAGATTGGAGTATGTGCCCACTAAGGAATAGATTATAGATATCTTTACCAAGCCCTTTCCTAAGGATACTTTTGAGTATCTCAGAGGGAAGCTAGGAGTGATTACCCCTCCTAATCAAAATTAAGATTCATTGACTTGCATTAGTTCACACATTTCATGGACATATCTTGTGATCCAGATTGATGTTGTGGTGGCTGCTAATCAGGGGGACTAGTTAGATGTTCAGATATGTGGTTCAGAGCTTGTGTGGAGAAAGATAATGTGTATCTTTGTCATTGATGTCAAAGGGGGAGAAGAGTCATGTGAAAAACTATGAAAGATTTAAGGAGAAAAGAGTCAAAATCTAAGGGGGAGAAAGTGCTAAGAGAAAGTTGCATTGATGGTGTTTTTCACATCATGTGTTTCCATCAATGCCAAAGGGGGGGATTGTTGGAAGTTATTGATATGTGGTTGTCATTAATTTCAACACTATTGGCATTGATGTCTTTAAGGTTGTATATGTCGAGGATACTGAGAAAATTGTAATAAAATAAGTTGCAGGTTGCCAGTGATGCAGTGAAGTTTAGTATGATGGCTAGTTTAGTATATTCATGATAAGCAGTTGTGGATCAAAGGGTTTTTTTTTAGTATATCTAGTTTATCCATGTCAAGTTTCAGAGATCCGCATGAAGATTTGATTAAGTTATGAGTATCTATATTCTGACAGTTGTTTTGTTGCTTTAGGTTGTGTTCCTGAAAGAAGATAATGTGATTCTATTAAGTTGAGTTGTTGCAGTTTTTTGTGGTGATTATTGATGCTTGTGGATGTTTCTAGATCTTGCTCTATCTGTTTTGTTGGTCAGTATTGATCATTGTGCTTGTGATTGGTGATTTTCTTCTTTGTGTTCATGTTTTTCATGATCATGGCCGACAGGGTGATTGTAGCGTGCTGTGGATCTTCAAGGCATAATTTTTGAAAGTGTTTCATGTTCAAGGATGTTGTTTTGGGTACTTATTATGTTGTGGCCAACTTTGATTAGTTCACATTGAAATTTTTTTATTGATTTGGGCCGATGGTTTGTACACATTTTATATTTTGTTAAATTCAACATGTAGATGATGTTATCCTTAGTCGTGGATATATATGATTGATTGTTTATAACATTTGAGGAGATGGTGTGATTGGTGTGTGAAGTGTGTGAGTGTTGTGTGTGAATAATGTTCTAATATTTTGAAGGAAAAAGTAAACTATGAAGAATAGTGAGTAGATGATTATGTGCTTAATCAAAACTGTTATTAGGCATTAGCAGATGCTATTTTCTTAGTTCAAAATCTTGTGGATGTAATTCAAATGTTTTTGTAAGATAGTGTGTCTTCCTTTGGGAAGTAATCCTTTTGTATTTGAGCAGGGTGCTCTAGGCAGTGCACCTGAATGCATGTGCATTCTCATTTATAATTCTTTTATACTTTTAACAGAGTATAATCTTGTGGACTAACCTCCACTGTGATTTTTCCCCTAACAGGGTTTTCATGTAAAAAATCTTGGTGTTATGTGTGTTTTTGATGTGGTGATGGTTTATGCTTTCATGTTTATTTATTAGATTTGAGAATAAGTTTAATAAGTATAATTTCTATGAAAAATAATTCACCCCCCTCCCTATCAATTGTCTAACCTTGGTTGCCAACATTAACATATATACTGAAATTGCTAACAAAATCCTATATTTCAGATGGTGGAGGATCACCATTGAAAAATTATTTTAACAGAATTCAACTAACTAGCAGACTCAGGTCCATAAAATAAAACATATTAAAAAATCTAAGTGATCCATAAAGTTTTTAAACATAAAATAGAAAATATTAAAAAGACTTGTTCCACTATGCACTCCTGAAATTTTGGTGCCTAGACTTCTGGAATTTTATCTTCAATTGCTTTGAAGTTAGCTTTAATTCCACTAGGTCGTGTATAATGTCATGTACAATACTAAAAAATATACCATTATGTTAGTGCTAGTTAGCTTATTTCAGCCAATTTTAGGAAATAACGATTTATACATATTTTTACAAAAAGTAAGCAATTATTAATCCTAAAAAAAACAATTGGTAGGGTAAAAGTGAATGGGAGAAATAAGAAAGGGTATTTGGCTTATTATATTTATGAGGTTATTTATACCTCATCATTTCTCCCCTTTATAGGCTTGAGCAGGTCCTCCTGCTCTCTGTTGTGTCATTTTTCTTTCTATATCCATGTTCTTGTTTAGCTCATCGTATTTGGCATTGAGGTAATATGGATCCCTTATTTCTCTATCCCAATCATCAGGATTCTTGAGAAAACCCTCGTTGAATTTAACCCTTACTTTCCATGAATGTAAATTCTTAGGGTTCTGTTTTGTAGTGACATGTACTAGAGGAGGTGGCTGAAGAAGTAATGGAGGTTTATACTTCATTCCTATCCATTCAATTTTAAGCTATTGTAGTATTTCTGCCAATGCATCTACCATTTTGTATGACCACTTAATATTGGTAGGTGAAATCCACTCTCTCCTTTTAAGATACATAGGAAGAGGAGTGTACCTCTCTTCATAGGCACTCAATGCTTTTTCTATCAATTCTGGCCCTTGAACTTTGAAATGCTCAAAATAGATTCAAAGATTATCATTATACTTACTTCTCACAAATTCATGGATCCTAATGATTTGGAATTGAGCTTTAAAGGAAGAGGGTTTCCTATTAGGGTATCTCATCTGTAGTCCCACAATCCTTTCTTCCTACAAATTCTCTTTGGTTCTTTCTTACCACTGAATATGATTTTGCATTGTAGACATGAATGCTTTGAGTTGAACTTCATTGACAAAGAGATTAACAAATAAATCCGTATGCCTTTCTAAGAAAAAATTATGCACAAAGAATTCACATAGTAGGTTCTATTGATCAAGTGTTGACTCTTTAAATGCCTTTTAAAATTCCTCATCATCTAGATCTTGAAATTCTCAATAATTTTTGTCTTAACAGTTGCTCATTCAAAAAAATAGAATACAATCTAGATGGTTTCCTACAGGCTAACAATAGTTCCCCAATTTGGCATGCATCTATCTTAGCTTGATAAAACTTATCATATTATTATTTTAACAAAACTATTTCCTTCTTTAACCATGGATTCTCTATCCTTGCTTGTTTCAGGAAATAATATCTTTCCATCCATTTTGTTAGCATTAGAGGAATATGGACCTAGAACCACTCCATCCATTTTGTTGACGCTGAATTGAGGGTTTTCAGCACCATGGCATAAATGAGTCAATAATTGAAAAGGAGGACCAACTACTACGACACATTTCCCTTCACAAGTGAAATACTTGATTATCTAGGCTACCGTTGTTCTCCATGGCTCTATTGTAGACATTAGTGGAAACCCTTTGTTTTTCCCTCAGGTATTTATAGTTAATAAGCATTGAGGTTCCCTTTCCCTACTAAAAAACTCTACCATTTTATGATAAGAAATATTTGTGGCTTCTGATAAATTTACACCCTGATTCTTAATGCCAGATAAATGAGAAATGACTCAAGAATTTACCTTTAATTTCCTCCCATGCACAATTGATTGCCCATATAAAAAATTCTTTGCAAATTCTTTTACCAATTGCTCATTGTGCCCTTCAAACTTCTTTATAAACTCCAACCATCCAACCCTCTGAAATAGTTATGAAATTTTTACCTAGTGCCAATAACTTGTCTGTGGAAGCTAGCTCTGATTTCCTCTTGGATCCTCCCATGTTGTCTCTGTCTTTAATTCTATTAGTTTGTTCTGAATGTTGTGGCACTCAAAAGGTGAAAAATTATTTAAATGAAATTGAGACGTAGATTAAAAGAAATGTAAACTCTTAGATCACTCATACTTTGGCATGAATTAATTATGGCATTTGGCTTCGCTGTACTGAAATCATGACTTTGCTTGGAAAAGAGCCCATGTATTGCCGCATTTGAAGTGAGAATACAGTTCACACAAGTTATTAAGTTTGGAAAGGGTGGCAATACGTGCCAATTTATTTATTTTTATTCAAAATAATTACCTACTTAAAGTAAAAGCTATACATACCTTACGTCCCGTTGTTGACTTGAAAATCGCTTATCATTACTGACGTAACAATATAATCGAATGAGTTGGCAAGGGTGGTGATGAATTTATTATGAAGGGAGATAGGACAACTAATTAATACTGAAATTATTATGATGAAAAGTAGCCATAATAACTTTAATTTATTGATAAGAGATGGCAGTGTAGGGCATGGATTTCAAAGGTGGCAACAAAATTTAATGATGAGCATGTGTATGATGGTGTAATTATAAAAGCATTTGGAAAAGAAGGGAATTTGGAAAAGTTCAGAGCATCCCTAAAAGATGTAGCTGGGATGAAAAAAAAAATTCCGAAGCATTGCTGAAAGATGCTGTCGAAATGCAGCAAAGAAAATTATGGATTTTTGCTAAAATATGTGGCCGAAAGCAACAACAAAATTTTTGGAGCATTGTTGAAAGATGCAACTAGAAGCAACAACAAAATTTCTTAAGCATCGTTGAAAGATGCAGCTAGAAGTAGTAACCAAATTTTTGGAGCATCATTGAAAGATGCAGCCAAAAGTAGTAACAAAATTTGTAGAGCATCACCGAAAGATTTTGCCGGAAGGAAGAAACAACAAAATTTTGGAGAATTGCTTAAAGATGTAGCTGAAATGGAACAAGAAATTTTTTGGAGCATTGCCAAAAGATGCCATCAAAAGAAGGAAGCAGGATGAAGGACTTTGGACTTTAGAATTTCTAGAGCATCATCAAAAGATGCACTAGACTGCAAGAATAAAACAAGGAATGACACTATTCGAGCGTGCAAGTTTTAGAGCATTGCAACAACTGAGCCAACACATTCCAGAGCATCGCAACAAGATGCACCGAAATTTGTGTTTGATTAAAAATAAAGTATTGCAAGATGAAAATGAAATTTAGCCAAGTTCAAAAGATGAAAACTTCAAAAGAAATGCTCTAATGTAAAGTAAATACATACACATGCATTTTGTTTGACTCAAAATAGAAACTACATTGGATCTACCATAGTAGAGACAATGCATTGGATTTCTCCTTGCATTTCTACCATTTTCGTAAATTCTTCTTTATTGATAGGTTTGTGGTAGATGCATAATTGATGACCGTTGACTAAGAGGGTTTGAGTGTCACCATAAATGGACTTGAGTTGCACTGCTCCATTTGAAAATACTTTAGAAATTTCATATGGACCCAACCAATGAGTCCTCAGTTTCCCTTGATGATCTTTATATCTGGAATTGAATAACAATGCCCAATCCCCATTATGGAACTCTCTTTCCTTTATGTGTTTATCATGCCAGGTGTTCCGTGATTGTTGTACTAGCTCAGTTTGGTGGACAACATATAAATAGAGTTCATCTAACTCACTAAGCTATAGGACTTGTTCAACTTGAGCTCATTTGAGATTTAAGCCTAACTCCTTTTCTATTCTCAAGATTTGTAGTTCAAATTCAATGGGTAGAAGAGGTTTCTTCCCAAAAAATAACTCACATAGAAGAGGTTCCTGGCCTAGTCTTTTCTCCTTGATGAAACTATTTTTGTTAAAATGTTCTCTAGCTCCATGTTAGTGACTTCTACTTGACCATTTTCTTGTGGGTGATAGGGTGATGACTTATTATGGATTACTTGCAAATGATCAGTGAAGGCTAACATAACTTTAGATATAAAATGGGGTCCTTGATTTGTGATAATTGTTCTAGGGGCCCCAAATCTGAGAAAAATATTATTATAAAGGAAGTCAGCTACTTGTTCTTCCATAGCAACTTTTAGAGCTTGAACTTCTTCCCACTTGGTCAGATAGTCGATACAGACCAAAATATACACTTTCCTTTATGAAGGAGGGTCTATAGGACTGATAAAATCCAACCCCCACTTTTCAAATGGTTCAAGAACTACCTAGGGTTGTAGGGGCATTTGATTGGATGTAGTGGGTCTACCTACTCTTTGGCATTCATCACAATGGCGAACATATTTTTTTTACATCTTTATGCATAGAGGGCCAATAATATCCTACACCCAAAATCTTATGGGGCATCCTCTTGGAAAAATAATGGCCTCTAAAGGGGTCATCATGGCAAGCTCTAAGGGTGTTATATGTTTCACCTACCTTGACACAACATCATAAAACCATATTAGGATCATATCGAAATAATATTCCATTAATCCATTTGAATGGAGAACTTTCTTGAACGAGGTGTCTCTTTTGTTTTGATGTAAAATCAGGTGGTAACTCTGAAGTGGCCAAGTAGATAGCGATGTAAGCAAACCAAGGGGTTTTAATGGAGATGGAAAACAAATTTTCATCTAGGAATTCATCTTGCATAGGAGCACAATCTCCATTATCTTATTTGATCCCATATAAGAAATTTGCAACTATGTTGAACTTCCTTGGTTTGTCAATAATGGTAACATTGAATTCTTGTAGAAGCAATAGCCAGCTGATTATCCTTTCATTTACTATAGGTTTATTCATTAGGTACTTGATGGTTGAATGGTTTGTGAACATAGTTACTTTGTACCCTATGATATAATGTCAAAATTTCTTAATTTCAAGAACTACAACTAAAAATTCTTTCTCCGTGGTGGTGTGATTTCATTCATTGGGAGTCAAATTCTTACTAATGAAATATATAGCATATTTTCCCCCATTCTCATCTTCCTGACCTAATACCACTCCAATAGCATCATCAAAAATATATGCATAAATGTGGAACAAAAGGTTCCAATTAGGTCCACGTAGGACAGGAGTAGAGATGAGTTTCTCCTTAATGATTTCAAATGATGATTGACACTCTGTTGTCCAGATAAAATATACATTCTTTTGGAGGAGGGAAAACATAGGAGCTGCAATCTTGCTGAAATTTTCTATGAATCTTCGATAATATCTACCATGTCCTAAGAAAATTCTAACATCAGTTTGGTTTTTTGGAGTCTCAAGTTGTTTTATCACATCAATTTTCTTAGGATCCACTTTTATCCCTTCAGTTGAAATGTGGTGTCCCAATGCTATTCCTTGTTCCACCATTATTAGACATTTTTCATGACTCAGGGATAGCTGATGGTCCTCACATTATTTCAATACTTTTTCTATATTTTGAAGGTATTCATCAAAAGTTGAACCATAGTAGGTGAAGTCGTCCATGTAGACTTCCACACAGTCATTCACTAGCTCAACGAATATTTCCAGGATAGCTCTCTAAAATGTTGCAGGAGCATTGCATAGCCCAAAAGGAAGGATGTGATATGTGAACGTTCCCTAGCGTAAAGTAAAAGTTGTTTTTATCCTGGCCTTCTATAACTACTTGTATTTGGTTATATCCACTAAATCTCTCCAGAAATGAGAAATACTTCCTCCCAACAAGATTATCCAATACTTGGTCTACAAATGGTAGAGGGAAGTAATCTTTATGGGTAGATTTGTTAAGTTCCCTATAGTCAACACACACTCTCCACTTCCCATTTTTATTTGGGACCGCAACCAAAGGTGAAACCCATTTTTTGTTAGAAATGAGATAGATAAATCCCACTTGTAGGAGTTTCTCAATTTCAGTTTTAACAATGTCTTCAAGGCAGGATCGATTCTTCATTGTGGTTGACGAATAGGTCTAACATCCTTGGTATAGATGTGATGGGCACAAACACTTGGGTGTATTCCTATCATGTCTACATAATCCCAAGCAAAATATTTAGATCTATTCACCAAGATATCAAACAATTTATGCTCTTCTAGCTCTGTCAACTAGTTGTTGCTATTCAAAGTTTTTTCTAGTAATAACACGATGGTTTTGACCCTTAGATGGTTGGAGGTGATAGTATAAACTTCTCTAGTCAAAGTGTTGAGAGGAAAGCTATGTAGTATGCTTCTATGGAGTTTGAAAATATCTTCAAAGAAGTGATCCATTTTTGGAATGATATTAGCTAGAGGACAAGGTAACCCCATGAAGTTGGTGTTGTCAAATTCAATGTGATCTACATTGATTGGCTGCCCTAGAATCTCTTATACGTCTACCATTTCCTCATCACTTGAGTCCACAGTGAGATTTTCCATATTTTTTTCCAATTCATCTTCTAACTCCTCACCATGTTGTTTAATAACCACCATAGCAAGTGATGCTAGATTCTCTTGTTCATTGGGACCATTTGGTTCATCAACCGAAACTTTGTTATGTTTAGCAGGTTTAGCGAGAGGATACATGAATAAATGTTTGCTATTGGGACCATGTGAAATGATCATTCCTCCCTATTTGTAGTCAATCTTGGATGCAATGGTAGCTAGCCATGGTCTTCCTAGAATTATCAGATAATTTTCCTTTGGTGTGAGGGACTAGATTATTTGGAAATCTATAGGATATTCCTAATCATCAACCTTAACAAGAAAATTTTCTATGACACCTTTTGGAATAGCTATGGATTTATTTTCCATTTGCAACATGTAGATGTAGGACATAAATCAATGAGTCCTAGCTTATCCATCACATCAACAGTCATTACATTAATAGCTGCTCCTAGGTCCACAAATGTGTTAGGTATTGCTACGTCATTGATTGTCACTATTATAAGTGGATTTCCTGGGTCATCATATTCCAGAGATATTGGATGTTGTAGTTGTGTTTCTGATATGTGGTTGTCATTGATGTCAACACTATTAGCATTTGGTGTACTAAAGGTTATATATGTTGAGGATATTGAGAAAATTGTAAAAGAAAGTGTTCTAGGTTCCTAGTGGAACTGTGTAGGCCTTGAAGGTGTCTTGTTCTATACATAGAAGATTAGTTGGTGTGGATTAAAGGGCTTATTGTTGAGTATATCTAGATCATCTATCGAAAGTTTCAGAGGTCTGCATGAACTTTTGAGTGTGTTGTGGTTTGACAGTGTTTTTATGGTCTCTATCAGTATTCCTGAATGAAGATTGTGTGATTCTATTGATCTCAGTTGTTACAGATGCTTCTCTATTATTTCTTGGTGTTCTTGGATGCTTCTGGATCATGCTCTATCTTTGTGGTATTTCCACATTGATTGGTGTGCTCGTGGTCAAATATTTTTCTCTGAATGTTTAGTTTTTCTTGTTCTTGGCCGACATAATGGTGGTAGTGTGTTGTGGATCGTTGAGGCAAAATGAATTGAATTATTTTTGTGTTGAAGTTTTAAATTTGGGTCCCCACTATGCTGTGGTTGACCTTTGTGGATTCACATTAAAATTTTATTTATAAATTTGGGCCGACATTGCAAAAATATTTTATTTTCTTGGTTGACTAAGTTGTGGTGAAATCTCATGTAGTGGATATATAAGTGTGATTGTTTCATTGGTGTTGTATTGCATGAAGGTGCTTCGTGTGCTCCTATGTGTGTATGTGCAAATATCATTCAATTGCAGGGTAGAGTGTAAAGAAGACTATGCGAAGTGTGAAGAAGTGTTAACCTTAATTGAAACTGTAATTAGACTTGTGCAGAAACTATTTTCTTAGTTCATACCCTCTAGATTTTTAATCCTATTCTGTTGGGCAGTGAGCCCCTTTTGTATTTGAGTAGTGAGATCTAGGTAGTGTGCTTGAATGCATGTGCATTCCCCTTATTATTTTTAATTATACTTTTAGCAGAGTATAATCTTGTGGACTAACATCCACCGTGATTTTTCCCCTAATAGGTTTTTCCTAGTTGAGTTTAGTAAGAAAAGTTTAAATTTCTGTGACAACTAATTCACCCCCCTCTCAGTTATCTTTCCTTGTTTTTCCAACAATTGGTATCATAGCAGGTTCCTTTGAAGAAGTCTAAAAGATTGAGGTGATCTAGGATGGCAACATTCAAGAAGGACAGTCCTAGATTTGATGGCACTAACTATTCAATGTGGAAAGTTAGGATGCAATGTCATCTAAAGTGCATTGGTGATTCCTACTAGAAGATTACAAAAGATCCATACACTATTCCTGAGAACCCTCTGTTGTTGATGAGATCAAAGATGCTGAAAGTAATACCAGGGCTATTGAAGCTTTGGTGAGTGCTCTAACAGATTCGGAGATGGATAATGTGATGGGACTGCAAACAACTCATGAGATTTGGACGAAACTAGAAACTTTGAATGAAGGAGATGCATAAGTGAAGATGGCTAAGCTATAGAGCTTGAAAGGAAAGTATGAGAATTTGAAGATGGATGAAGATGAAAAAATCACTTCCTTTGTGTAGAGATTGAATGAAATAGTGATGGGTATTAAATGTGTCGATGGTTTTGTGGATGAGGATAAAATTGTAGCTAAAGTAATAATATCCTTTCCTCCCTCCTACAAAATGAAGGTTCATGCTATTGAAGAGTTCAGATTAGTGAACAAGATGACAAGAGACACAATGATTGGGAAGCTTGATGCTTTTGAAATAAGTGAATTTGGTGAATCTACACTGAAGACTAAATCTACATTCAAGGCTACTATATCCAGAAGTAACAAACAAAGATATATTCTAGGAGAGAGTTCCAGAAAGATATCCAAGTATGATGAAGAACTAAAATAGCTTGAAGATAAAGAAAGAGAGGTAGAAGAATTGGAATCACTAATCGCAAAGCAAGAAGGGAGAGGAGAAGGTAAGTATGAAGATGTATTGCCTATTAAATTTTTGTTCATGCAGTAAAATAGGTCATTTTGCATCAAGATGTCCTGAAAGAGTTCCTAGATCTAAGCCTAAAAATTCTAGATTCTAAAAGAGATGCTACTTTGCTGAAGAAGCAATGATTGATGATGAGTCTAATAATGATAATGGAAAAGAAGATGAATTGGCTTTCATTGCTACCATTGAATATAATCCTATGGCTACTGAATCTACTAAAGATGAAAATCTCTTGTAGCTCAAGTTGAAGAAAAATATGAGTGGGTCATTGACAGTGGATGCTCACATCATATGATCGGTGATAAAAGAAAATTTGTGAGTCTAGAGAAGTATGACGATGGGGTTGTAAGATTTGGAGATAAAAATGTTGGTGTGATTCGTGGTAGAGGATCTATTTCCCTTGGTGGTAAGGATACCACTGATGATGTCCTCTATGTTGAAGCCCTCAAGCACAACTTGTTGAGTGTTGGACAGATGGTTCACAAGCGATATGATCTTCAGTTCAAAGATGGAAGATGCAAGATACATGGGAGTTCTGGGAATATGATTGCAATAGGAAAACAAACAAAGGGTAATATTTTTCATTTGAATACTGCTAGTGGAAATTATTTAATTACTCAAGTAGATGAAAGCTAGTTGTGGCATAGGAGGTTGTGTCATGTAAACTTTGACAACATTATCAAGATAATTTCTACTCAAGCAGTAAGAGATCTACCTAAGTTAGTGAAGCTTGCTAATGTAATATGTAAGGAATGTCAAATGGGTAAACAAACTAGAGTCCCTTTCCAGAGCAAACAATTTCATTCAAATAATTTGCTGGAGCTACTACATATTGACCTTTTTGGTCCCTCCAGAGCCAAAATTATTCATGGAGAAAGGTATTTTATGTTGGTTATTGATGATTACTCTAGAATGATTTTGGTTTCCTTTTTAAGAGAAAATGTGAAGCATTGGAGAAGTTCAAAAGTATCAAGGATATGGAAAAAAATGAGAAAGGTCTGAAAATTAAGTGCTTGAGATCTAACAGAGGTGGTGAGTTCATTTCCAAGGAGTTCAACTCTTATTGTAAAGAGCATAGAATTGAAAGACAACTATCTGCTCCTTGAACCCCTCAATAGAATGTAGTTGCAGAGAGAAAGAATGGAACAATTATGGATGTAGCCAAAACAATGATGATGGAAGGAAATGTATCTCATATGTACTAGAGTGAAGTTGTAAGCACTACTGTGTATACTTTAAATCGGGTAAATGTTAATGGTAAATCTAGTAAGACTCCTTATGAGTTATGGTTTGGTCACAAGCCAACTGTTAAGTATTTTAAGATCTTTGGAAGCAAGTGTTATATCAAGAGAGATGATATATAGGAAAATTTGATGCAAGATGTGATGAAGGAATCTTCCTAGGTTACTCCACTAAAAGCAAGACCTACTGGTGCTATAACAAAAGATTGAGAAAGATGGTTGAAAGTGCAAATGTCAGAGTTGATGAGGATTATGTCAAATCATCCATACATTGTAGTTATTATTCTGATGAAGAAATTACAAGCCAAGGGAAGAATGCTCAAACACATAATCAACTTCAAATTGTGCCATATGTTCCATATGTTCTAGTTGTTCCGATGAAGCAACCTCAATTTGTTCTAGTAAATCAAGTCAGTCGGGAGGCACAAACAAATGCAAGTGTATAAGAAAGATCAAAAGAATTAGAAGCTCAAGAATGCCCAAAAACTCCAAGGTATGTAAAGCTAAGTCATTCTAAAAATAAAATCATAGGAGATAAGAATAAAGGAGTGCAAACTAGAAGAATATTGTCTGATCTCCAAGATTGAACCTAAAAATGTCACTGAAGCCTGTCAAGATGAACACTGGTTGGAAGCTATGAAGGAAGAGCTGACATAGATTGAAAAGAATGACACATGTCTACTAGTTCTGAGACCTAAAGACAAAAATGTGATTGGTACTAAATGGTTATTTAGAAACAAGTTGAATGAAGAAGGTGAAGTGGTCCGGAATAAAGCAAGATTGGTATGTAAAGGTTATTCTCAAATGGAAGTTGTTGATTTTGAAGAAACCTTTGCCCCTGTCATTAGGATTGAAGCTATTAGACTATTTCTTGCTTATGTTGCACAAAAGAACTATAAAGTCTATCAAATGGATGTAAAGTCTACATTTTTGAATGGAGAACTAGAAGAAGAAGTGTACATTGAAAAAATGTATGGATTTCAGCTAACAAACAAGGGAGATATGGTTTTCAAGTTGAAGAAAGCTCTGTATGGACTTAAGCAAGCCCCCAGAGTCTGGTATGCTAGATTGGAAAAATACCTACTTAAGCTTGGATTCACTAAAGGTACTGCTGATAGCAACTTATACTTCAAATTAGATAATGATAAGGAGTTAATTACAAAAGTTTTTGTTGATGACATCATTTTTGGAGGAGATGATAATCTATGTATGAAGTTTGTTGATGAAATGAAGAGTGAATTTGAGATGAGTATGATTGGAGAGATGAAGTTCTTTTTGGGATTACAAGTTACATAGTTGGACAAGGGGATCTTCATATCTTAGTCCAAATATGTGAAGGAACTACTGAAGAAGTTTGGGATGGATGACTCCAAACCTGTTCGTACCCCCATGGTGATTGGATGTAAGTTGACACAGAATGATGACTCTCCAAAGGAAAATCAAACTAGATATAGATCAATGATCAGTGGATTGATCTACTTGACTCATACTAGACCAGACATTATGAATGTTGTATGTATGGTTGCTATATTTTAGGCTAATCCAAAAGAATCACATGTAACTACTTTCAAAAGAATCTTCAGATATATGAAAGGAACAATTGAATTTGGACTTTGGTATCCAAAGGATGATGATCTCACTTTGAGTGCATATACTAATGCAGATTGGGCTAGTGATTTAGATGATAGGAAAAGTACTAGTGGTGGTGCTTTCTTCCTAGGGAAGAAGCTGGTATCCTGGTTAATTTCTCTATCTACTGTTGAAGTAGAATACATTGTTGCTGCCAATAATTGTACTCAAGTGATATGGATGAAACATATGCTGAGAGATATCAGGGTGACATATGACGAGCCTATTGCTATATACTGTGACAACTCAAGTGCAATAAATATCTCAAGGAATCTGGTGCTACACTCTAAGACTAAACATATATCGATCAAGTTTCATTTTTTGAGGGAGAAAGTGAATGAGAAAGAATTCAGATTGGAGTATGTGCCTACCAAAGAAAAAATTACAAATATATTTACTAAGCCATTGCTGAAGGATACTTTTGAGCATCTCAAAGGTATGCTAGGGGTAATCACCCCTCCTGATAAGAACTAAAAGATGCATTTACTTACATCAATCTATGAACTTCATTGCTATATTCTGATCTGAATTGATGTTTTCATGGCTACTACTCAAGGGGAGTAATTAGATGTGCAGATATGTGGTTTAGAGTGTGTATATGGGAAGGTAACTGTTACCTTTTCCATTGATGTCAAAGGGGGAGAAGTGTAATGTGAAAAATACTTTCAAGATGAGAAGTGCAAAAAAAGTCAGTGTGTTGGGTTGATGGTATTTTTCACATCATGTGTTGCCATCAATGCCAAAGGGGGAGATTTTTGTATGATGTGGTTGTGTTGCTGATATGTGGTTGTCATTGATGTCAACACTATTAGCATTTGGTGTACTAAAGGTTGTATACGTCAAGGATATTGAGAGAATTGTAAAAGAAAGTGTTCTAGGTTCCCAGTGGAATTGTGTAGGTCTTGAAGGTGTCTTGTTCTATACGTAGAAGATTAGTTGGTGTGGATTAAAGGGATTATTGTTTTGTATATCTAGATCATCTACCAGAAGTCTTAGAGGTCCATGTGAAGTTTTGAGTGTGTTGTGATCTGATAGTGTTTCTATGGTCTCTGTCAATATTTCTGAATGAAGATTGTGTGATTCTGTTGATCACAATTGTTGCAGATGCTTCTCTATTGTTTCTTGGTGTTCTTGGATTCTTCTAGATCATGCTCTATCTTTGTGGTACATCCACACTAATCGGTGTGCTTGTGGTCAAATATTTTTCTTCGTATGTTCAATTTTTCTTGTTCTTGGCTTACATGATAGTGGTAGTGTGTTGTGGATTGTCGAGGCGAAATGAATTGAAGTATTTTTGTGTTGAAGTTTTAAATTTGAGTCCCCACTATGCTATGGCTAACCTTTGTGGATTTTCATTAAATGTTTATTTGTAAATTTGGGCTGACATTGCAAAAATATTTTATTTTCTTGGCTGACTAAGTTGTGGTGAAATCTCATGTAGCGGATATATAATTGTGATTGTTTCATTGGTGTTGTGTGTCGTGAAGGTGTTTTGTGTGCTCATGTGTGTGTATGTGTGAATATCATTTGATTTCAAAGCAGAGTGTGAAGAAGACTGTGTGAAGTGTGAAGAAGTGTTGAGCTTAATTGGAACTATAATTAGGCTTGTGCAAAAGTTATTTTCTCAGTTCATACCCTCCAGATTTTTAATCCTATTCTATTGGGCAGTGAGCCCCTTTTGTATTTGAGTAGTGAGATCTAGGCAATGTGATTGAATGCATGTGCATTCCCCTTTTTATTTTTCATTATACTTTTAGCAGAGTATAATCTTGTGGACTAACATCCACCGCGGTTTTTCCTCTAACAGGGTTTCCACGTAAAAAAATCTTGGTGTTCTTTGTCTCTCTGATGTGTTAATTGCTTATTCATAAGATTTGAGATTTAAGTTGAGTTCAATAAGACAATTTTAAATTTTTGTGACAACTGATTCACCCCCCCTCTTAGTTGTTTGTCCTTGTTTTGCTAATAGGAGCTGTGGTTTTTCAGCCAAAATGTCAGCTAGAAAATTGTTTATGTGAACAATATTAATTTGTTTTGGTTTCCATCTTGGTGTTTTGATGCACAAATATTTAATCAGTTGATTTAGTTCCATAATCTCTTTAATTTACTTTTAACAAAGGAACCTTAATTTGAAGTTTCTTAATTTCTTGTATCAGCGCAGTTTCGGTGGACAAGGAAATTTTTGGAGAATTATTCAAGGTAGTTCATTTGAGACGCTCCAAAAAAAGGTGCTTGAGCTTTCTCTTTCAAGGTGGAGTCCTTTGAAAGATTAGTTGGATGTTGTCCACCCTCCTCTTGAGGTAACTCACAATTTCTAGATGAGGATTGTGGAAGGGTCTTTTCTTGATTACTCACTAGGTCTTGCTCCAAAGGTGTGGAAAGTGTCTTAGCTATTTCATTAGATTCTTTAATCAGCTCATCCAAGATCTCAACTATGGTAGGTTGTTGGAGTGTTTTTCTTGACCTTAACTATAGATTTCCATAATGGATAGTATTAAGTCCAGTCACATTTTCCTATTTTGTAGAATACATTGGGGTATTTTGATGATTATTCTTTGGATTAGGGACAAGTTGTGTTGGAAGTTGGGGTTGGTTGACTTGCTCATTTTTTGGAGGATTATGAAGAGCTAGTAAAAGGTTTTTCTATGGATTAGGCTTCCTCCTTGGCCCAATGCAAAACTGACTTTGAGGTTGACTCCATTGAGAAGCAGGATTTTGAGGATACCATTGTTGCTGAGTCTAGTTCAGTCATTGGGGGTTTCCCCAAGGCTAATTTCCCTATTTTGGTGGTCCCCAAGGGAAATCTCCCTAGTTAGGTGGTGCTTGAGGCCAAGGTGCCACTCACTGATTATTATTCCAATTGTTTCGGGGTTGTTGGGAGAGATTTGAATTATGTCCGTAAGAGAAATTTCCTCTAGGTCTTTGATTTACAAAGTAGACCTCCTCCTCAACTTGATATGTACTTTTCTTGGAATTCTTTATTGCATTTAGGATCTCACATTGGTCAGTAACATGAGTCTTCTCACAAACTTGGCAAACGTCATTTTTTTCCAAAGGACATTCTCTTAAGAGATGTTTGTTTTGACACCTAGGACAATAGATGGATAAGGTCTCAAGATTATGTGTTTTGGCATGTATTCCATCTAGTGTGGTGTTTAGTTAGATGAGAATGTCAGTTTTGAGATTTTCTATCTCCTCATGTAGTTTACCTATTTGATTGGAACCTCTGAAAAGAGTAGCTTTACAAATCCCTCCTCAAGTACGAGAAAATTTTCAGCATAACTCAATGATATCATCAAGTCCAAGTTGGAACACATCTCCTTTTCCCATTAAATCTATGCTTCTCCTAGCATCTTCATCAATTCCTTTGAAAAATATGGTCTTTAGAATTTTGAGAATTATGGCTTCTCTGCCATATCATTTACATAAGAAGATGAAAATATCTAGGTAATCTTCTAGGCTTTCATCTTCATTTTGTCTTAGTCTGAATAGCTCCTCTTTCCTATCACTAACTCTATAGTAATTTTGGTATTTATCCAAAAAGGTAGACTCCATATTGTCCCAAGAGGTTATTGTCCCTAAAGTTAATCCCATGAACCAACACATTGCAGTGTCCTTTAGTGTGGAGAACAAAAAAATTAGTTTTTGGTTATCATTCTTGTAGTCATATGTCTGACACAAAACTTTAAACTCAAATAGGAAGTGGTTAGGGTCTTCGGAGGATAAACCTATGAAGGTTGGCAAGAAGGCTGGTGAAATATTTTTCATAGGTGTCTCATCATCTTGATCTAGAGAAATAGGATAAGTAAATGTCTGTGCTCCCCCTACTGGGTTAACGACATTTCTACGATCACCCATGGCATTGAAAGGAATATGTTCCTTTTCAAAAGTTTTCTCTAATGGCGGAGGTTCTGGGCCATGCAAATAAATGATTCCCTATGTAAATGTTTGTTCTAATGGGTGAATTTCTAGGGTATACTAGGAGGTCTCAAGTTGATCCCACTCGATCAAGTCTTCCAAAAGTTCTTCAACTGAGACTTCTTCCTCCCTGCTTGTGGTTGGAACATCTTTTAGGGGGGTTTTGGTATGAAAATTCCATGCAGGCCTCATTTCCTGACCATGCAAGAAAAGAAGCTTGGCGACTATATATTGTAGACACCAAAATCTGGTCTAAGCCTGTGACTTCAATTTCTTCATAATTCATATTCTTCATGGTCATAATTAAATAATGTCAATTATTTAATTATTCTCTAAATTCTTCATTTCTTTATTAATTAAATAAATCTAACTATTTAATTAATTCACTTTAACTTTAATTCTTTTATTAATTAAATAATCTTAATTATTTAATTGATTCGCATTTTCTTTATTTTATCTGATTAATTAAATAAACGCTTTTTATTTAATTATGTTACTAATTAACCTTATCCTTCTTGTCAAATTAAATAAATTCTTTATTTATTTAATTATTCATTTAACCCCTTCAACACTTAATTAAATAAATCTTATTTATTTAATTATTCTTCAAATATCAAATCTTGAATTAAATGAATTATTTAATTCATAAATTCTATTTTAACGCATTCCTTTATATTTAGATAATTGTGCAAACTATCTAAGTATTCACTTTTACTTGACATCTATTTTAATCAGTCAATTAACTCTGCATTTAGTGTCTGAATGGATTTCATGAGTAATCTCTTTGTCATATCATTCAGTCATCTAGTTCTAACTCAATTGTGTGTACATGCATATTAATTAAATATTTCTATTTAATTAATTAAATCTTGTGTGTGCATTCGAACATAGAATTGATTTAATCCATCTTTATCTTTGTCATGCAAAGACTATTCTTTTGTTTTCAAATACCAAACTCAAAGATTAAATCATTTATTTAATCTTTATTTCTATTTCTTTTTTTTATCATTCATGTCACTACTAACAGTTATCATAATGCATTTCTAATCTTTCGATCTCAATCCTCCATTGATCTTTCGATCTTGGCTTGTCATTCGAATGATCAATTTTCTATAAATTGATTTGTCTTTCATCATTCCAATCTCTCCCAAAATCTTATGACTTTTGGAAGCATATCTATTATTTGAAGACACATCTGCTTGATGAAATGATGCAATTGAATTACTTGACCACATTTGAGATCTAAACAACGCATTTGAAAAATACTCATGCATTTGTTATTTTCTGAGCCACAACTGACTGGTAAAATCCCACGATGCATCTGACAGAGAAAATGACACATCTGACTGGTAAATTTTTAGGTTTAGACTTTCAATTTATAGTTTCCTTTTGTGTTTTTATTTTCACTAATCTTTTGTTTTCAGCGTGTGTCTTGAGGAGTTAATGAAGCTTTTGCAAATCAATAGTCAAAGACCAATATCAAAACTACTAATGAATCTTTCTACAGAATGCATGTCAAAGACCATAGTTAAATTTTTGAAACAGATTGTTTGGTAGTGTAGCAAATTTTTCATTTGGATTAAAATTAACAAGTGTCTATTGTGTTGGTGCGAAAGCACATTTGTGTTATTACCCTCATGATTTGGTATATCGAAGTATCCTCTCCCCTTGCACATCTATGCGATCCTGGGTGTAAGAGAAATGGTTATTGACTCTAGAACTTGGGCAGCCTGTTTTGGTGGAAAAAAGTACTCACCCTAGGATGACTCAGACTGGTAGCACCCTGAACCCAAGGGACTTCCAGCCAGTATATAAAAGTGGATTCTTGGGGAAAGCCCAAGAATCATGCATATGGTTTTGATGAGATGGATTCGAAAGGGGACTCTCGCCGCATGAATCATACCCTAGGAACGAAATGCTTGAATTAAACATCTTTGTTTGCAGTGTCCAAAATCCTTCTATTTACTGGTGCAATATGTTGGACTTGTGAAGCCATCTCATATTCTTATGGTTCATTGTAGAGATGAAATTATGCCATGGGATGTTCACGGGTATTGTAGCTTGGTTGCCCAAAATGATGTTAATGAGTCGTGGAGGGGAGCCAGAGGGGTCAAGCTACTAATCATCTGCCTTGAATAAGCGTAGCTGGGGAAACCCAGGTGAGAATTTAGTAAATACTGTCCTACACAGCCTAGGATGTGCTTGTCTATTGTCAAATTAAACGTTCTTTGAGTCCAAAATCAAACTAAAAACACATTGTCTTATGATTGTCTTTGTTTGTCAGAACTTGATCACAAAATAGTGTCAAGTTTATATCTCAATTCATTGAAAACACACAACTGTCAACAGAGTCACAAATGTTCACCAAAGAGTCGCAATTGTTCTTTCGAGTCGCATCTATTTAATCTAGAGTTGCATATGTCATAAACTGTCCAATTTCATCTAGAGTTGCATCTTCTAGATTAGCTCACATTTTCTTAGTCGAAAACTTCATCTAATTTAGGAGACTGCACTTGTGACATTCTGTGACGCATCTGAAAAGGTGAGCCACAACTACAATCTAGAATGACACATTTTCCATTATCGCATAAGTTTTACCAGTGTACAGAGTTTAGAAAACTACATTTGATACAGTCTGAGTCACAATTTCCATCACGAGTCGCATCTGTTAGAAACTACACCACAACTGTCTGATACCAGATATTGAACTTTACCAAGAACGCACAACTGATTACCAAAAAAATTGCAACTGTGAAACATAACTGCATCTGCTAAATTCTATGATGTATTTGCCTAATTATTGAAAACCAGAATTCATAGTCACTATCTAGTCGACATAGTCATACCAGTCTTTGATCTGTCTTATCATACTAGTCCTTGAATAGAAACCTGAAATCATTTGCTCAATTTTGCATCCTTTAGGTATCATTTAGTCATAACTAAAATTGTCTTAGTTCTGAGTTTAGTCTCATCTTTGAGCACATATTACCTTTAGATCAAACTCTTAGGAAAGTCACTTTTACAAACTTTAGAATAGGTCCACTTTCTACACTTTGGAAAAACCATTGCATCAATGAAATCTGCCATTGAAGCTAGTCCCGTCATCATATCTTTTGTACTACAGTGAGTCGTCCTAGCTCATCAATCTAGTTAGGGAGCTCACCTTATCTTTGGTCCTTGTCCTACATAGGTTCCTTGACATAATTAAATTGATGCCTTTGTTAGACTTTAGGTAGTTGGTAACCTCATCTCAGGTTCACAAAATTGATTACCTTGGAATCTTGCTTAGAATTTTCATCTTTAGATATTGTCATCCTAGACTAGTGTCATATTAGACATATTTTACTTGCATAGAAACTACCAAAAAAATAGTTGCATACATTCATCCTTGATATTCAGAAAATCCCAAAATCATAGCTTAGGTTGCATACCTTATACCTCATATCACATACCTTAGTCATACTCCATATTTTGTCATAACCTCGCCACCATTTCTACAATTTACCTTGATATGCTTGCTAGTCAAGTTGAATACCAATTACTCCATAATGGTAATTGCCAACAAGCCATAGACTTCAAAAGAAAATTCATCCAATCCAAATGCCAATCAACGTCAACCCATGGTCAACTATCCACATACCCTTCCTACCAACAATCCATAAGTCCTAATTCTCCATCCATCTACCCTCATTATCAAGAGTCCCTTAGCTTAATCCATTCCATCAATCCACAAAAAATGTCCACTTATCACCCTTATCCTCACCTTGAAAAGGAAAACCAACCTTCCACTAATCCCTTCCAAGCCTCCATGTCCTATCCTAGTCCTTCATCCACTAATCCCTTCCAAGCCACTCCATCTCAATCTACATCTAGTCATGGTCTCCAAAGTCACATGTCAAATGGAAAGTCCAAAGCATGACGTCATGGATTCACCTTCATGTCAAGATCAAATTAGTCTATCCCATGACCCTATCTTTAAGTACATCCAAGAAGTCCTTCTAGATAATCATGGCATCCAAAATACACCTATCCTTCATTGAGATTCCATTCCCAACCATATCGTTCAAGAAAAACCCGTCTTTGATCAAGACACTATGATTGAGCAAGAAGTCCAAAATGATCCATTCCTTGACCTTTATGCCATTCATGATCAAACATTTGAAGACAACCCTATCCAAGTACAAAACACATCCATTTCCCAAAATGAGACACTTGCCTTCTTTGATCACATAGATGATATTCCTCTAGAACAAGAGTCTCCTACTCTAGACATATTTGCAAATGATCAATTTAAAGCTGAGTTCATTAGACTCTATGACAATGACTATAAAGATGGTTTTGACATCGACTTGGAAGCACCAGTATAATCATCTAAATTTGATATGTCACATAATCACACCAAATATATCCAACATGTCAATGAAGATAAGACATCCTATCAACTAGGATCATCCACTTTTATCAAATCAGGCTTTCTTGTAGAGGAGGAGATTCCAAGTAATAGTTTCCACAAACACAATGATGGGTTAGCATCTTGCTTCCAAAATGAAAAATACCCCATTGCAAAGAGAATATGTCAAAGCATGCAGTATCAAGGAAAAGGACTAGGCATACATGAGCAAGGAATTCTAGAACCAGTACAGTTTTAGGAAAATCCTAAACATCAAGGTCTTGGTTATCCTTTAGTCAACAAATTTAATTATGTTAATGGTATCTTCTCGATATTTGGGGAAACTTTATCTGATACATGTTGGAAATAGGATGTCATTTAATTGCAAATCCTAAACATTAATTATTTCATGTATCTCCTAGATTCTTGGAATGTGTTCAACAACACTAAGATTAAGATGAGAATAATATTTGATGAAATAATCATGATTATTGACATTTGTAATTAATTCTAAATGTAAGAATCATGTGAGGGCATCCATAGTGAGTTCCTAAATAATAGGGACACATGGGACACTCACATGGTAAGGTGAAACTCACCTTGTGTTCAGTTAACAATATGGAGTAACAGTTAACACTTCTGAATGCATGTAAAGATCCTAGGAGTTAGGATTTGATGTTTGCATACTTGAAGTTCAGTTAAGTTAAGTTTAGATCAGTTCAGTTCAGTTCAGAATCAGTTTAGTTTAGTTTAGTTTAGTTTAGTTCAGTTCAGTTCAGTTCGGTTCAGTTATCTTCAGTTGCATGCAAGTGCATGTTGCATGCATGTTGGTTATTTTGAGTTGCATGTAGTTAGCTTCAGTTAACTTGTAATGCATGGCTAAATAACATTGAGTTGTATGACAGATAATAGGGACTACCTCTAGTTAACAAGGGATGACCATTCTTTGGGAATGGTGTTCAGTAAATGTTTCAGTTAACTATAAAGCACTTGAAGCCAACTTGGGCACCCAAGATACTTTATTGGATTTACCTCTAATGCATGATAAGATATTTCTGAAGGCTCAGTTAAGTAGCTTTACTTAAGGGCACCAACTTTGAGGAAGAGCTTTGGAATTATCACCGAAGTGAAGGAGAAGTTGTAGCTTCAGTTTGGGATACCCAAATGCATGATGCACATGGTGTAAGCTTTAGTCTTCACTAAATAACTCTACTTAAAGGAATATGGCGTACCTTTTCAAGGGCTTGAGTTTATGCATTGTAATTATCACCATTTGGAGATTACAAGGTTGCATATTGTCTCTATATTGTCCACGGTATATCTTGTGTGATCCTTCTATTATCTTGTCTAGTTCTTCTATCAACTTCTCTCTTCATTCTACAACAGTAAAATGAATTAATCAAGATAATCATCCACAAAGAATATATGTAACAAAGAAAAGACTTACTTAGATCAGAAATATTGAAGTTTTACAGAGTATTAAGCTAAGAAAACACCTCATTTTTCAACATTTGGTATCAGAGCTGAGGTTGGGTAGAAAAGATTGGAGGTTTTTTGGCTTAGTGGGAGCTTTTATTATTTTTTATTTGCTGATTTTGGAATTAAGTTTTTGTTACAATGAATTCAAGGTTAGATATTGAAAGGTTCAATGGTTCTAACTATGAAATGTGGAAATTAAAAATGGAAGATCTTCTTGAAGAAAGAGATCAATGGTTAGCGGTTAATAATGAGACAAAGACACCTACAACTATTTCAGATGAAGATTGGGCTAAGTTAGATAAGAAGGCAAGAGGAACAATAAGGTTATGTCTTGCTAATGTTGTTCTTTTAAATGTTTCAATGGAAACCAGTGCATATAAATTATGGAAAAGAATAGGGGATATTTATCAAACTAAGAGTCTCACCAATAAGTTGTATCTGAAAAGGAAATTATATTCATTGAAAATGAAAGATGGTGATTTAGTAGCACAACATTTAAATGCTTTCAATTTAATTCTCAGTTAGTTAGCATTTGTAGATGTAAAGCTTGAGGATGAGGATAAGTGCATTTTATTGCTTTGTTCTTTACCAAATTCTTGGGAAAATCTAATTGTTACAATTAGTGGAAATGGTGTAGATCCAAAGATGGACAACATTATTCCTACTCTCCTATCAGAGGAGATGAGGAGGAAGTCTAAGGAGGAAATCCAAGATGCCTTGTTTGTAAAAGGTAGGCCTAAGAAAAAGGAGCCTAAGGGAAACAAGGAAGGGAAGAGTAAGTCAGAAGGACGAAGTAAGGTAAAGTGTTGGAACTGTGGGAAACTAGGACATATGAAGAAGGATTGTAAGAACAAGAAAGAGAGTTTTTATTCTTCTACAGAGGAGTCCTTGGATAATAGTAATGATGCATTGGTTATTTTAGCTAATATTGTTTGTGATAACTCTTTGCTTCATGTTTCAGAGTAATCTTCATAGAGAGGATGGTAGTCATGATGCCATATGTGACTCGGTATCACGGTTCAGTGGGAGTTGTTGGAAGTGACTTGTATGCATCATTGGTAAGGTTATCTCCATGTGATTAGAGATATGGTTTCTTGGTTTAGAGTATCTTTGTTATGGATGTCATGGTTTACTCTTGATATGCATTTAGAGTTTGGCATATTACATGGTTCTCTTGAGACTAGGATGTATAAGTATGTTATGATGCATGTGATCTCCTAAGAGGAGATGGTTAGATCATGGATGTCATGTTTATGTTCCTTATTACTTCATGTGTAGTTCTCTTAAGTTTTGGGTACATTAATCATTTGCTTGATTACTTCATGAAAGTGTTGTGTTGCATTTGGAGTTTGGCATGGATTGGTTTGTTATAGGTCCTCATGGATACTTGGAGAAATAGGTGAGGCTGGAATTCTCTTGTGGTAAGAGACTTTTGTTGGAATGGTTACTTGTGAGAAAAGTTTTTTAACAGAAAATATTGAGGAGTCTACACCTTGGTTGAATGTGAATTCAACACACTCGGTGGTTTAGCATACCTCTAAAGAGGTGGTTTGGTTATAGAGGCTTGGGAAAGGTAATGGTTTGGTTGATAATGGGAAGGTATTAATTGAAAAAGTTAACACTTTAATTAATGTTACAGATTATCTTATGAAACCATACAGATAAGTTCTCTTGGTTTTAATCATTTCTTGGAAGCTTCATTATTATGTAGGTTGCATTTGAAGTTAGCATGGTTTGATTAGTTGGTGCAAGAAGGCCATTGGCCTTGAGTCTTGTACTTGTTTTATTATTCCTTGTTTAGAATAATTGCAATGTATAATGTCAAGTGGGAGAATGTTGGAAATAGGATGCCATTTAATTGCAAATCCTAAACATTAATTATTTCATGTATCTCCTAGATTCTTGGAATGTGTTCAACAACACTAAGATTAAGATGAGATTAATATTTGATGAAATAATCATGATTATTGACATTTGTAATTAATTCTAAATGTAAGAATCATGTGAGGGCATCCATAGTGAGTTCCTAAATAATAGGGACACATGGGACACTCACATGGTAAGGTGAAACTCACCTTGTGTTCAGTTAACAATACGAAGTAACAGTTAACACTTCTGAATGCATGTAAAGATCCTAGGAGTTAGGATTTGATGTTTGCATGCTTGAAGTTCAGTTAAGTTTAGTTAAGTTTAGTTCAGATCAGTTCATTTCAGTTCAGTTCAGTTTAGTTCAGTTCAGAATCAATTTAGTTTAGGTCAGTTCAGTTCAGTTCAGTTCAGTTCAGTTCAGTTCAGTTCGGTTCAGTTATCTTCAGTTGCATGCAAGTGCATGTTGTATGCATATTGGTTATTTTGAGTTGCATGTAGTTAGCTTCAGTTAACTTGTAATGCATGGCTAAATAAAATTGAGTTGTATGACAGATAATAGGGACTACCTCCAGTTAACAAGGGATGGCCATTCTTTGGGAATGGTGTTGAGTAAATGTTTCAGTTAACTATAAATCACTTGAAGCCAACTTTGGTGCCCAATATGCTTTATTGGAATTACCTCTAATGCATGATAAGATATTTTTGAAGGCTCAGTTAAGTAGCTTTACTTAAGGGCACCAACTTTGAGGAAGAGCTTTGGAATTATCACTGAAGTGAAGGAGAAGTTGTAGCTTCAGTTTGGGACACCCAAATGCATGATGCACATGTTGTAAGCTTTATTCTTCACTGAATAACTCAAAGGAATATGGCGTACCTTTTCAAGGGCTTGAGCTTATGCATTGTAATTATCACCATTTGGAGATTACAAGGTTGCATATTGTCTCTATATCTCATTCAAGTTGAATAGATTTTTCATAATTGTTATTGCAGGTGTGAAGAAGATTGGTAAAGACAAAAGAAGCATTCTCAAGCAAGAATTGGAGCTATTGTAATTCAGAGTTTGAATAATAGAATAATTCTTGGTGGAGTTTTTTTCCCGAAAGGGTTTCTCCATGGTATATCTTGTGTGATCCTTCTATTATCCTATCTAGTTCTTCTATCAACTTCTCTCTTCATTCTACAACAGTAAAATGAATTAATCAAGATAATCATCCACAAAGAATATATGTAACAAAGAAAAGACTTACTTAGATCAGCAATATTGAAGTTTTACAGAGTATTAAGTTAAGAAAACACGTCATTTTTCAACAATACAAACATCAAAATGGAGGCCATGAGTAGTTCTTACCATAAGGTTGTTTCCAACACTCCTTCCATCCATACCATAAATTGTCATTCCAACATGAATAAACCTTCCATTTGGAACCAACAAAAACAAAAGTCTTACAAATTCAAAGTTCAAAATCAAATATCAAAGGCCATTGAATCAATCAAAAATCCAAGTGGATAAATAAAGTTAAAATGGATCCTAAAGAAAAATGGATCAAGCAAAGAAAATAGTTCAAAAGTAAAAGTCAATCAAAATGTGGAGCCACAAGAAAAGAGGACTCCCACATATAATATATGTCCACCTCCTTCAAAATGGTCATCATACAAGGCATATAAAATTCATGGTTCCAAACATTATCCCAATCTGAAACTCAGTCTCCATCATCCGTCACCCCAAGTCTGGAAAATGAAAACTCCTACATCTAAATTGCCAAACACATCTACCATCATCCGTCATAATCCTACATCTTACCTAAAGTATAAAAATCCTACATCACAAATCCGCCACATCTTGGTAGCAACTCTTTATTATAAGGACTCCCATGGCACTCTATCACGATGTGTTTATTTTGATAAGGAAAACTCTAGTGTCAACAAGGATCACAATGACATCAATCAATTGTATGCAAGTGCTATGATGTGTCCCCGAGACATTAGGTCAGTTTGTTTAGGTTTATCTGTATAAAATCATTACTCAATCCATATGTCTATATGAAAAGGTCATTGGTCGTGTCAAACTACAAGGTCTCTGTGTGTATAACGTAGGCAAGACCATCAATCGATGAGCCCCCGAGGCCGCACTAGGTCAGTCCTTTAGGGTTTTTCATCACATACAGTCAATTTTCCACACATCATATCAAGTCATGCATCAATCTAGTGAACAAGTCAGCAATGTCTCTAAGTCAAATCAAACAAATTGTTGAAGCAACAACCAAAACATATCAACTTATGCCTACTACAGGATGAGTCCTTCCTGGAAATAAACATCATCAAAACAATCAAACTGTGTCTTATTCAGGATGAGTCCTTCCTGAATATCGATATCAACAAAACGATCTATGTCTTATATAGGATGAGTCCTTCCTGTATATCGACATTGTCAAACAATCAAAGATAGCCTTACATAGGTTATCATATCAACGAGATTAGACTCAACATCTTATACGATACATGTCTTTCTGACACTAGGCTTTGTCGTGCCTTATACAGATAGTCATAACATCGAAACCAGACTCAAAGTCGTATCCGATATGTGTATCTATTGAAATCGGGCTCTATCAATAAATCCTTTTATCAATCAAAAATAAATCAAACAAACAAGATCATGTTTTGGAAAATATTTTATTGGATTTTTGACTTTATGGCTTATTTATCTTATCATTTTATTTGACTTTATGATGGGAATTATGTTAATATCTTTCTCAAGGATTTCGCATGAAGGATTTAGAGAAGCAACGATGTATCAAAATTCTATTTTCTTTGACTGTTGTCTATCAACTATCTTTCAAATTTTATTTTGAGTCATGTTACTAGTTTCCTCAAGGAAGTCCCATGAAGGATTTAGAGGAGCGATGACGTCTCATGACCCATCTTTTATTTTGTTTGTTGTATGTGGTTTTTCCTGACAAAAAGACTGGGGCAATTGTGCCCTTAGTATGAGTTACAACAATCCTTGTTTGCGACTGTCTATTGTTAGCAAGTGGATGACCTTGCACACCTTGATCTATGTCATATCATGGTGTTTTTCTCCATTTGTATTAGTCTCACCCAATGATGATAAAGTGCAACACCTTTAGTGATACAACGAAACATTGAAGATTGCTAATACTAACATCCATGTCTTTTATTATTCATCATTTTTTTCGCACTAACATTTCTTCTTTTCTACATCTTCACCACCCTTATCTATTTTCCTCTATCCTTTTATCCTTCATCTTCTAGTTCTCTCATCGATTTCGAGAGCATACTCATGTTCTTTGAACCCTCTTGTCCTCTCGAGGGGGCATACCTTCACATGTTTTACATCGGGGCATATTTTTGATCAATTTTTTTTTGACACAATGTCGAAATGACATTATATGAAAGAGGGGCAAATGTAGACACCAAAATATGGTCTAAGCCTACGACTTCAATTTCTCCATAATTCGTATTCTTCATGGTCATGATTAAATAATGTCAATTATTTAATTATTCTCTAAAGTCTTCATTTCTTTATTAATTAAATAAATCTAATTATTTAATTAATTCACTTTAACTTTAATTCTTTTATTAATTAAATAATCTTAATTATTTAATTGTTTCACATTTTCTTTATTCTATCTGATTAATTAAATAAATGCTTTTTATTTAATTATGTTACTAATTAACCTTATCCTTCTTGTCAAATTAAATAAATTCTTTATTTATTTAATTATTCATTTAACCCCTTCAACACTTAAATAAATCTTATTTATTTAATTATTCTTCAAATATCAAATCTTGAATTAAATGAATTATTTAATTCATAAATTCTATTTTAACACATTCCTCTATATTTAGATAATTGTGCAAATTATATGAGTATTCCCTCTTACTTGACATCTATTTTAATCGGTTAACTTTGGATTTACTGTCTGAATGGATTTCACGAGTAATCTCTTTGTCATATCATTCAGTCATCTAGTTCTAACTCAATTCTGTGTACATGCATATTAATTAAATATTCCTATTTAATTAATTAAATCTTGTGTGTGCATTCAAACAGAGAGTTGCTTTAATCCATCTTTATCTTTTTCATGTAAAGATATTCTTCTGTTTTTGAATACCAAACTCGAAGATTAAATCATGTATTTAATCTTTATTTCTATTTCTAGTTTTTATCACTCATGTCACTACTAGCAGTTATCATAATGCATGGCTAATCTTTTGATCTCAACCCTCCGTTGATCTTTCGATCCTAGCCTGTCATTCGAATGATCAATTTTCTATAAATTTATCTGTCTTTCGTCATTCCAATCTCTCCCGAAATATTATGACTTTTGGAAGCATATATATATTATTTGAATCTTTGATGTTTTGCTAAATCACTATTATAGGCTATACTTGCACAAGAGAAATCTGAGGGCAATTATACTACAATAACAAAATGGAGAAGGAAAATCGAGATTATACACGGAATTACGTAGATATTGGGTGAGATTGTTCAGTTTATTTATGTTTTGGCTTTCCTTTGTTCTTTGTTGTTTAGCTTAGTTTGCATTAGAGCTTATATCACATTGAGTGTGTGCTTTTAACCTTTCTTCTGCATTTTCTAGACGTTACATATAATTTTTCTAAAAGAGGTATTCAAGCAATCTCCTACTAACACTAGAAAAGGAATGGATCCCTAGCAACGACACCAAAAAGTGATAGGTTGTCGTGAGGTCCTATCACTTTAGTTGAAAATGTATCAAATATATCGACCAGGTAGTGTTTGAGGGTTGTATGCAGTAGGGAACATCTTTACTAACTCTTTTAGATTTTCTAAATGTTTGGAATAGTTGTAAACAAAACTTAAACTAAAAGGACATTAAACTAGAAAGCGTAAAATTATTTCAAATTAGAAAGCATAAGATTACTGAACTAGAAAGCATATAAATTTCCTAAAAGGAAATGCTTGTTGTAAAACTGTAAAGTTCAAGTGGAAACAACTAACAACTAATTGTTGACATAAAGTAAGCTTAATAACCTATAACTGACAACCATAATGGGTGCTTCAAAATTTCAAATAAACAGAACTAAAGATTGCAACTTGAACTACAACTTTCAGGATTAATTGACAAATATTGACACATACAAATTGCATTCATCCACATTTATCATGTATAGAATAAACATAACAGAATTGAAAATAAAAATGCTTATCTATCTATTTTACGATTCCCCCAAGCGGCCAACTCTCGCTTATTCCTATGCTTAGCTCATATCACATGTACTTTTGCATCTTCAAAAGGACTTCATCTATAATATTTCCATCATCTAGAATGATTGACTCAAAATATGATTATAATATTTATTTATTCATATTAAAGTGTAACACAGCTGAACAGTGCTCATCATAACATTATAATAGTATCATTGTATCATTGTTTTTGGCTATAACATTTATATATACTAAACTTGCTAACAAAATCCTATATTTTAGATGGTGGAAGATCACCATTGAAAAGGTCTTTTAAAAAAATTAAACTAACCAATGGATTGAGGTCCATACCATAAAACATATTAAAGACTCAGAGTGAGTGATAAAGTTTTTAAACATAAAATAGAAAATATTAAAAAGACTTGTTCCACTATGTACTCCTACAATTTTGATGCCTAGAATTTTGGTGCTTTACCTTCAACTTCTTTTAAGCTCACTTTAAATCCACTAGGTTGTGTATAATGTCCTATATAATACTAAAAACTATATCATTATGTTAGCGCTAGTCAGCTTATTTCAACCGATTTTAGGAAATAATAATTTATACATCTTTTTACAAAAAGTAAGCAATTATTAATCCTAAAAGTAAACAATTGGCAGGGTAAAAGTGATTGGGAGAAATAAGGAAGGGTATTTGGCTTATTCTATTCATGATTTTATTTATACCTCATTAATAATGCAACTTTACACATTGAATTCCTTGTCCATAATGTCAAGATCAAGCGAGTTCTGATAGATGAAGGAGCATGTCTTAATATTTGTACTAAAAAATTGATCACAAAATTAGGGTTCTCTAAAAATGTAGTTGATCCAAAGAAAAAGATCACCATAAAGTCATAAGATGAAGAGGAACGCTTGTCTAAAGAATCAGTTACTCTACCAATTAGAATTTGGTCCTATGGTAAAGGATGTGGTTTGCCAAGTTCTTAATGTCACTCTAACCTATAACATCCTCCTTGGAAGACCATGGATTCATGCAATGCAAGAAATACCTTCTACATACCATCAGTACATTAAATTCCCACACAATGGTGTTGAAATCACAATACAAGGAGATCCAAATCATTTTAGGTATTGTCATAATCTAAGTCCTAAAACTGAAAACAATCCCAAGAAACCATGGGACATTTCCTTCTCAAGTATATGTTGATCCTAAGTCCTTAAAAGCACCCACCTCAAAATCCAATGAAGGTGAGGTTAAAATACAAGTAAAAGAACAAGGAGTAGGAGAATATACCTTGAGTTGTGCTCTTTGCATTGGAAAGTTACCTTTATCTCCCCACACCTATGGCAAGCCACAAATGACTAAGACCAAATCAGATAAAGATGCTACATTGATTTGTAAATCAACTACTTTCAAAAAGTGGGGAGCCCTTTATGTTGAAATGGAAGAAGTTGATCTCTTGAAATGGTTGTACAAAGATGAGAATGCAAAAAAGGAACAAACTAAAAAACTAGAGACAAAGATACCTATTGAATAGTATGGTAAAGGATTTGATCTTATGAAACAAATAGGATATGATGGTAAAAGTCCACTAGCATACAAAAATAGGGTATCTTGGAACCAATACAACCTACTTGTACGCAAAAATTCTCTAATTTAGGACATGACACATAGAAATATAAGACCTTGAGTATCACATGTATGCCAAGTAAGAAAGTAGAGTCCTCTAATGCTACACAAAAAAATGAGGAAAGAGCCATTGACGACTTCATTGACATTTATGACTATGATAGTGTCCCCACCCCTAAACTTGATCATAACATTTGTACCCTTGAACCCATTCAAAATCTTGACTCAAATCATGACCCTTTACCCCTAATTCAGCCCGAACTCATTGATTGGGATCTGAAGGGACCTCCACAACTAGATGTTTTTCAAAATGATGAGGCAATCATAAAATTTCTGGGAGCACAAGAAGACACACCTCTTGGGGGTCATAAAGCAATTTTCATCATAGAACTCAATAGTGTAGATTACTTTGGGGAAAGTTCCAAGCCTTTCAGATGTAAAATTATTGAAAATATAAATAGGTCTTCTAGTGAAAAGTGTCCCACAATGCTATTAGACATAGAAAAAGTAAAAATAAAGGATGTATCCAAGGTGAAAACCTCTCTAAGGTTCCTGGGGATGAAAGGATTGACACACTTCCCCTAGAACTATATCATAAAAAATCATCTATGTTGGTGGAGAAGATAGTATCAACAAATCTGGGCACAAAAGAAAAACCAAGGATAATTCATCTAGCAGAATCATTAACACCTAAAGAGAGAATAGAGCATATACAGTTTTACAAGGAAATACATGTCAAATTTGTGTGGTTCTATGTAGACATGCTGGGACTTGATCCAAATTTAGTAATGCATCACTTGTCTTTGCCATCGAGGGAAAAACCCGTTAAGAAAAAGTTGATAAAAATGCACCTGCATGTCACTCTATTGGTAAAAGTTGAATTACAAAAGTTGCTAGATGTAGAATTTATAAGACCTATTGACTATGTTGATTGGATTTCAAATTTAGTACCGGTTTCAAAAGCTGATGGGGGTATTTGAGTTTGCACAAATTTCAGAGATTTAAACAAAGATTTTCCTAAAGATGATTTCCCATTTCCAAACATTGACATGATAGTGGATTTGACAACAAGACATGAAATTTTATCTCCCATGGACAATTTATTAGGCTACATTTAGATTAAAATTGCTTCTAAAGATCAAACTAGGACAACCTTCAATTGTCCTTGGGGAACCTTCTGTTGGAATGTTACACCCTTTGGGTTGAAGAACACTGGAGCCACATACCAACATGCAATGACCACTATCTTTCATGACATGATGCATACTTATTTAGAAGACTATGTAGATGATTTGTTGGGAAAACCTACACCAGAGTTGGACATCTAGAGATCATGAAAATTTCACAAGATTAGAACAATAAAAGGTCTCGTTGAATCGAAAGAAATGTGCATTCAGGGTAACCTTTGGGAAACTCCTTAGATACGTTGTCTCATCTAAAGGAATTGAAGTTGATCCTACCAAAGTAAAGGCTATACTTGAAATGCCTCCACCTAAGACTATCAGTCAACTACAGTCATTACAAGGAAAACTTCAATCTATCCATCGTTTTATAGCACAACCTGCAGATAAATGTCAACCATTTCATTATCTGTTACGTAAGAATGTTCCATTCAGATGGGATGACAAGTGTGAAAAATATTTTCAAAAAATCAAAGAGTATCTAATGACACCACCAGTATTAGTACCCCCTATAGATGACAAGCCTTTACTCCTTTATATATTCACAACTACCACAACACTAGGGGCACTTTTGGCACAACATGACTTTGAAGGAAAGGAATGTGCAATCTATTACATCAGTCATAAAAATTAAAAATAAAGGATGGAAGGCTTGACACACTTTCCCTAGCACTCTATCATGAAAAATCATCTATGTTGGTGGAGAAGACAGTACCAACAAATTTGGGCACAAAAGAAAAACCAAGGATAATTCATCTAGTAGAATCATTAACACCTAAAGAGAGAATAGAGCACATACAATTTTACAAGGAAATACAAGTCAAATTTGCATGGTCCTATGCAAACATGTCGATACTTGAACTTGATCTATTAATACATCACTTTTCTTTGCCACTGGGGGAAAAACCTATTAAGCAAAAGTTGAGAAAAATGCACCCACATGTCACTCTATTGGTAAAAGTTGAATTACAAAAGTTGCTAGATGTGGGATTTATGAGACCTATTGACTATGCTAATTGGATTTCAAATTTAGTACCAATTTCAAAACTTGATGGGGGTATCTAAGTTTGCACAGATTTCAGAGATTTAAACAAAGCTTGTCCTAAGGATGACTTCCCACTTCCAAAAATTGACATGATAGTGGATTTGATAGTAGGGCATGAAATTTTATCTCTCATGGACAATTTCTCAGGCTACAATCAGATTAAAATTTCCCCTGAAGATCAAATTAAGGCAAAATTCACTTGTCCTTGGGGAAATTTCTATTGGAATGTCATGCCCTTCGAGTTGAAGAATTTTGGAGCCACATACCAACATGCAATGACCACTATCTTTCCTGACATGATGCATACATATTTGGAAGACTATGTAGATGATTTGTCAGGAAAATCCTACAGTAGAGCTGGACATCTAGAGATCATGGATAAAATTTTCACAAGATTAGAACAATATAAGGTCTTTTTGAATCCAAAGAAATGTTTCTTTAGGGTAACCTCTGGGATACTCCTTGGATACACTGTCTCATCTAAGGGAGTTGAAGTTGATCCTACAAAAGTAAAGGCCATACTTGAAATGCCTCCACCTAAGAATATCAGTCACTTGTGATCATTACAAGGGAAAATTCAATCTATCTATCATTTTATAACACAACTTGCAGATAAATGTCAACCATTTCAACATCTATTATGTAAGAATGTTCCATTTAGATGGGATGACAAGTGTGAACAAGATTTTAAAAAAATCAAAGAATATCTGATGACATCACCAGTATTAGTGCCTCCTATAGATAACAAGCCTTTACTTCTTTATATATCCAAAACTACCATAGCATTGGGGGAACTTTTGGCACAATATGATTTTGAAGGAAAGGAACGTGCAATCTATTACATCAGTCATACTTTAGTGGGATATGAGCTCAATTATAGTCCTATTGAAAGAGTGTGCCTTGCCATAGTTTTTGCCTCATAGAAACTGCAACATTACATGCTTACACACTAGACAAAGCTCATCGCAAAAATTGATCCTCTTAAATACCTCTTGAACAAAGCAACACTCACAGGACGATTGGCTAAATGGGTGATGATTCTTAGTGAGTTTGATATTGAGTACATAGAAAGAAAAGCAATCAAAGGACAAGCTATAGCAGATAAAATCATTGATGCTCCTATGAAAAATAATCATCCTCTTATTACAGAGTTCCCCGATGAATCAATCTTCAACATGGAATCTACACATATTTGGACTTTATATTTTGATGGCTCCTTCACACAAGGTGGTTCTGGCACTGGCATTCTCTTTGCCACACCGCAAGGGGATTGTATACCTAAATCTTATAAGATGCAGTTTCCATGTATCAACAATATTACATAATATGAGGCATTACTTTTTGGGATTTGTATGGTTGTGCAATGGAAAATTCTAGAGTTGTGTGTCCTTGGTGACTCTCAACTTGTGATCAGACAAGTTAATGATGACTATAAAACAAAAGATGAAAAATTAATGCCTTACAAAAGAATGGTGGATGATTTCAAGGCCTATTTCACATCAATTTCTTTTGAATAGATCCCCTGAGATAGTAACAGAGCTACTGATGCAATGGCAACAATTGGTTCACTTATGGAAATACCAAGCAATGCTGCCTACTGCGAGTTCTTGGTAGAGCCTCTTTTGGATCTTGCTTACAATGTACTACAATCTAAAATGGCATGTCTTATTGTTGGTCCTAATTCTCAATGGTATGGGGATATTTATACCTATCTCCATGATAACATCTTGCCATCAAACATATCCAATAAATCCTATAAAAAATTTATCTGTCAAGCCTCTCGTTACATAATCGTAGTTGATACTCTTTACCACTGAGGTCTCGATGGTACTTTACTTAGATGTCTTGAGCATGATGAGGTCAAAATTACTTTATGAGAAATACATGAAGGTATGTGGGGCACATTCTAGCAGTCCTACCTTAGCCAAGAAACTCTTGCGTATGGGTTATTATTGGCCTACAATGGAAAATGATGCTTATCAGTTTGTTAAAAAATGCAAGTAGTGTCAAAAAATGCAGACCTGATACATGCTCTTGCACAAGAATTGCAGTCTCTTGCTACACCATGGCCCTTTTATCAGTGGGGACTCGATCTCGTGGGCAAGATCCACCCACCTTCATCCAATGGTCATAAGTTCATCCTCGTTTCCACAAACTATTTTACGAAATGGATTGAAGCTATTCCTCTTACTCACATTAATGGAAAACAAATAGCCATTTTCATACTAAACTATATCATCTTTTGTTATGGTGTTCCTTTATCCATTATCATAGATAATAGTCATCTGTTAAAAAATTAGGTTGTCTGTGAACTCTGTGAGAAATTCCATATACAACATAATTTTTCCACACCTTACTATCCCTAAGGTAACGGCCAAGATGAGGCCTCTAACAAGACCATTCTCAAAATTCTTAAAAATATGGTTAATGAAGTTCGTCGAGATTGGCATGTTCAACTGAATCCTGCCTTATGGGCTTATTGCACCAATGTCTGCACTTCCATAGGTGCTACCCCATATGCCCTTGTCTATGGATCTGAAGCTATCCTACCCATCGAGGTCGAGTTTCCTTCTTTGTGGGTCTCCTTAAACAATCAAATTAGTGATGAAAACTACCAAGTTTGTCGTTTGTAGGAATTGGAATTGTTGGATGAATGAAGACAAACTACTTTTAATCATCTCAAAGCATACCAACAACAGATGTGCCAAAGTTATAACCATAAAGTGAAACCATGTACATTTGAGATTGGGGATCTTGTCCTTTGTGAAAATCCTCACAATCAACAAGACAGAGAAAAGAAGGGTAAATTTGAGCCTAACTGGTTAGGTCCATACATTATGTTGTGTATGGATCTGGGGCATACCAATTATCTACTCCAGAAGGTGAATTGCTCAGTGATCCCATCAACAGTATGTACATTCACAGGTTTTATACCTGAGTACCTCAGAGAGTACACTCTTTTAAAAGTCCTAAAAAAATATAAAAAAAGAAAAAAATCTTGAAAAAATACAAAAAAATGGAAAAATGTTATGAAAAAATGAAAAAAGTGAAGAGAAATCAATTCTTTCAATGGTGAAAACCACTTCGGTGGCACCTTGAGCAAGTACCATGGTGAAAACCGAGAAATCGGTGCCACGTGTAGAGGCTCCACTCCTTTTTCCTTTGGAGCTCCACTTGATCTTTCCATCCCATTTCCATTCACCTTCCACTTTATAATAGCCTTTTCACACTCACCATGGCTTGTGAATTGTTCGACATTCCCATCGCTTGCTCGCTTCACCATGTGTACTAGGTTGGTTCTATCCCTCATTGGGCAATTTCCTCGACCTTAGCTATGGGTTTGGATACTTAGCATCTCGTGGTGAGAAAAACTATCTTCTTTGTTTGTTTTCTCACTTGCAATTTGCCTCATTTTGTCATAAAATTCCAAAGATCCAAAAAATTAAATATTCTAAAAATCCAAAAAAAATCAAATATTCTGAGAATCCAAAAAAATAAATTATGAAAATCCAAAATCAAATATTTTGAAAATTAAAAAAAAAATTCTAAAATCCAAAATATCAAATATTAAAATCCAAAAATCAAATATTCTAAAAAAAAATCCAAAAATATCAAATATTCTAAAAATCCAAAAAGTAAATATCCAAAAATAAATAATCAAAAATCTAAAAAGTCAAATAAAAAATCCAAAAATAAATATTATGAAAATCCAAAAATCAAATATTCTAAAATCCAAAAAAAATCTAAAATCCAAAAAATCAAATATTTTGAAAATCCAAAAATTAAATATTTTGAAAATCCAAAAAAAATTGAAAATCCAAAAAATCAAATAAAAATCCAAAAAAAATTAAATATTATGAAAATCCAAAAAAATCAAATATTCTAAAAATCCAAAAAAAATCAAATATTTCAAAAATCCAAAAAAATCACATAATTCTTGAAAAAAAAGTCACTTTCATATTGCCACACAACTTTGAACTTCTACAAAATTGAGACATGCCACGAATGGCAATCAAGCAAACATTACAACACACCTATCAATCCCCTTTTCAAATCCAACCAAGCGCATAAACTGTGACAAGAATCAGATCTACATGGACACATGATGCCTATTTGTTTGTCGATCTTTTATTATTTTATGATTTTTATCTTTGGTGGCATGTCTTTTAGCTTCTCGAGGATGTCTTGGACTAAAGAGGCAAGGATAGGGCATGTTCACTTGTTTATTATCTATGGATGGTTTCTTATTCACATGATGACTTGTCTTAAGACATGGTTGTCTAAAAGCAATAAAGACCTATGAGTCGAGTGTGGATGAGAGCATTCATTGTCTGATAGTGTCTTCCATGCAATAAGTATTCAAGTCATCTAAGGTCCTTATAGCTAGGTGTTTATACTTCATTGCTAAATAAAAATGCAAACAATATTCGGATCGTCTAGACGTTCATATTATTTAGACGCTTATACTAATTTGCGACATAATAAGCTCTATGATGATAAAACACTTTGTAAAGCACAAGAAGCTTCATCACCTTCATTTCCTTCATATCTATTTTTCATCTATCATTTCTTCTATCACCCATTTCCTTCATCATTTCATTTTCTTCATGCTTCTTACCTCAAAGGGTAATTAATCGATTTATTTAACTGATACTTTCCTTTTAATCCAAATATCAAATCAATCAACTTATCAATCATTGTTTTGCACTAGCATCAATCTCAATTAGCTTAATTAGCTTATCAACTTGGCTATATTGAGCATTTCCATCAATTGCTCAATTATTCCTATTAGTTGTGCATTTTTATCAAATGTGCATCTTCGCTTAATCACTTGCGCAAAATCAATTATCAAATCTTCTCCCCATGATCTATCAAAAGATCAATCTTATCACAACTTGTTCGATCAATCTCTCGAGGGGGCATATCATCCTTATCATCATCCTTACTAGGATGTCCCTGAGGCATGTATCAGTTAATCAATCTTTTTTTCTTTGAAACAACACAACATGCTACATTGGCTCAAAGAAGGGAAAAATGTACACTCAAAATTTGTCCTCACAATCATCCTATTTTTTGTCTATTAATTAAATGGATATTATTATCTGTTTAATTCATTCATTCAATACTTTCTTCTATTCATTCATTAATTCGCTTAAATCATTAACCTATTATAAACATTATTCATTCATCATTTATCCATTTCATAATACTCTAAATTCACATTATTATTAAAATATCCATGCATTCAATTCACATTAATCTGCATACATTGCATATTCCATTAAATCATTTAAATACATAAATCCTTTTAATCATCCATTAATTCACAAATCCACTTTATTCTAAACTCCTAAACCTCTATTATATCATAAAATCCTCCTATTTATCTCTCTCATTCCCATTGATTTCATTTGATTAAAGAATATGAGATAATTGTCAATTTCTCCATTTCATGCTTTTAATCCCACATCTCTCCGGTAACATGAATCCATTATGTGAGGACATCTATATAAACTCTCTTTTCTCACCAAAAAGCACATTCAATTTCGATCATACAATCATTTCTTTTGTTTACCATAGTTTCTTGTTGCATGTGTGCTTGTAAAAATCTAAGGGCACCAAATGCATAAATCAAGATTTTGGTGAAATAGGAGAACAATGGAGTTAGTTTTCTTTTGAATGCATATGTTTTGGTTTTGCATAGTTTACATTTTTACTTTTGTGTTCATTTACAAAAACTTCATTGATATAATGTTGAAAATGTTTTGAATCTGGTTATAGTTTCAATTAGTTTTTCATTTTCAACATATACAATTAAAAACCTTGATCTTATTGGTTTTAGAGTCCATTTTATTGCGAGGAGATTGCAAGGGCGTGGGTACCCCCCAACAAGGTCTGGTGGGGGTTCAAGGGCAACACCCTTGAAAGTGACATTTTATATAGTTTTTATTGTAATTATGGACCGTTCATCATTAAGTCACAAAACTAATGATAGATGTTATATTAGATTTTATTTCCTTAAAGGAAACTCCCTTTTAGGAGGGAAGTATATTATGATTGAGCATTGCATTATGGAAGGAGACTGTGATAGAAAGAGGAAGTTACAACATATTTGTAAGTTTCTTTCCTTCATTTAAATGTTGGATAAATCAAATGAAGGATTGGTTGTTTGTTCATGGACATAGCCCATATTGAGTGAATCATGTATATCTATGTCTATGTGTTTGACACTTTATTTCTACATTCATTTCATTGTATATTGCTCTATGATCCTATTCCTAACAACTAGTATAAAAGTTGTAAATTTATTTGGCCAATAAAATTAAAATAAAGGTTTCCTAGTTTGAGTGGGAGCAATGGAAGAAAAATAAAATAGGGTTGACAGTTTGATGGAAAAAACTACTCTATGTAAGTGTAGAGGGAGATATTTGCTACCCTTGAGTCTTAGGACAAGCAAGAGTCTTGAAGGAGCAAATGGTCCTCAACTACCTCAAGGAATAAAGCTCAAGTGATAAGATAAAGAGGGGAGAATTCCAGAATCAGAAAGAGTAGATCACAGAGGTTTTCTAGACAGTCTGACGAGTTCTTGACCAAAGGACGACAATGTAGCACATTGGCATCCTAGAGGCATGCTAGCATCTCGTATGGACCAAAAACCAAGAATATCTCAAAAAATAGCTAAATGACTACGGGAATTTGATTGCTAAGAACTTTTAAGAATGCAAAGAAATAACAAAAAATAACAGAACTAAAATAAAGCTAACTAGATGGAATATTAATTAGATGGAATATAAATGATAAAATTACAACCAACCAAGCTATGAAGCCTCTAGTAAAGCGATATCTCCAACACTTGTACACATAAGACCGAGGAAAATTGTTAGGGTTGTTTAGGGGCTTGCCTCAGTCAAACCCCCATTTTGGTGTTTCCACCTCCATTGATGACCAAATAGACAGATAGAGAATAATAATAGACAAGAAAGTAGATAGACAAGATAATAGACAAAATGAGAAAGTGCATAGACAAGGGATGCGATGAATCCAAAGATGCTCAAAGACACAAGACAAGTAGATAGATATCACCTGTAAGGCTTGAAGAAGCCAATAAGAGAGAGAGTTGTGAGAGACAAGAGATTTGTAGAAGATGTGAGAGCTTGAGACAAAGAGAGTTGTGCAAGCTTGAAAGAAAGAGAGCATGACTTACAAGAAGAGAGAAAAGAGAAAGAGAGCTCAAAAGAGGAGAAGAGAGACCAAGAAGAAGCAAAAGAGAAGCTAGAAGAGACCAATAGAACAATAGAGTGAAAGAGAGATTTAAAAGGGAGAATAAGAGGGAAAAAAGGGTTGTCAAGCCATTACAAAGAGTATCAAGCCATTTGCATCGAAAAAGGTAGGTGACAAGTGGCAAAGACTCAAAATGTCTATTTGAATGTTGAAATATCGAGGGATGCTAGCATAGTGCATAGATGTCTGTGCGGCGTGCTAGTATCCAAACAAACCACACTAAAAAACAGCGAGAATGAGGAAAACATAAGGTTAACTCAAAGTTGACACAAGAAGGTGGTTGCTGAAAAGGAGTCTTAAACATCCTGAGAGGGGAAAAGGTTGGTACAAGAGCTAAAATGAGCCTATATACTAAGAGAGTGGACACTAAAGTTGACTCATAAGTGTGGGTGAAATTGCAAGGGGTGCAATTTTACGACACTACAGTAAGATGCAAATGGAGGATTATCTATATCAAAAGGATCTTTTCTTACTATTGGGTGGAAAAAAAAGAAGTCAACAAATATGATAAATCAAGAATGGGAAATTCTTGATAGAAAGACACTATGAACAATACGATTGTGCCTAGAAGCATTGTTGGCTTTCAACATATCAAAAGAAATGAAAACAATGGATTTGATGTCGAGAAGAGGTAAAATGTATGAAAAATCCTCATCTTCAAGGTAAAATGTATGAAAAATCCTCATCTTCAAATAAGGTATTTCTTATGAAACATTTATTTAATATGAATATGTCAAGAGGTGGGTTTGTTATTGATCATTTAAATGAGTTTAACACAATCATGAGTTTAAATGAGTTTAATGGCCTGTGGCCCTCCCTTCCTGATCTCCATGATTGGGTTACTGCCTCCTAGATGTCAATGGTCTCTGGTGAGATTGAGCTCTATTCCAATGCTAGGGGTTTCTTTTTAGCAACATTTTCCTCTTCTGTAGAGCATGACCGTGTGCTAGACAGGGGGTGGATGTGGGGTATTCACACTGTCCATCAGGCCTTGGTCTCATTCTTTCAATCCCTTTATGAAGTTGTTGAATACCAGACCTATTTGGGTCCGACTGCCAAATCTCCCTCTTCAGTTCTGGGAGGATTCTTGTTATAAGGCTATTGGCAACACCATTGGTCGCTTTTTGATGGTGGACTCTATGACTCGAGAGATGGGCCATACTACAGTAGCTCGATTATTAGTTGATTTGGACATCTCCAAACCTCTCCATGGTGATGTGGTCTTATTGGTGGAGGACAGACCTTGGAAGCAGCTCTTGGACTATGAGGGTCTCCCTTTTTGGTGTAGGAGATGCTTCTCTGTGAGTCATTTGGCCTCTAGTTGCCCACAAGCCTGCCACAAAGGTGTTGCTACTTGGTGGAAAGATGCTCTCTTGGATCACCTCATGGTGGGTTCTCCTCCTTTGGATGCTTCTTTTGCGGAGGTCGACCTTATTGCTTCTTCTCAAGAACCTCTGTCTGCTCCTCATCTAGTTAACCTTCCCATGGAGCCTTTTTTGGCTCAGTCTGCTGACACTGTATTGTCCGAGCCTCTGCTAGCTCGATCTGCTAACACTGTTTTGACTGAGCCTGACCAAACTTCGTTGCTTGCCTCTGATGGTCTTTCTTGCGATCATGTTTCCTCCCATGTGCGACCGTCTCCCCTGCAAGGTGGTGGCTCTTTGCCCTTGGTGGCTTCAGTTGATTTTCTTCTCTCACCTCGCTCGGTGGACTTGGATTCTGAGTCTTCTTGGTCCATTGTTTTGAGAAAGAAGAAAGGAATCCCTCGATTTGTCACAACTTCGCGGCCTAGGATTAAGGGAGTCAGATTAGTCCCCTCAGATTCTGGGGTTGTCTAGTCTTTGCCCATGTTTCGACAATTGTCTATTAGTTGTTTCTATGAGGTTTGGCCTCTTCTCCTAGTTCATTTTTGTGTTGAACTAGATTCTTTTTTTGGCCCTTTGGGCTTTTTGTGTAAAGGGTACAACACCCTATAAATGTTGCTTATCTTATCAAAAACACAATCACTAGTCAATTTTGTTCTATAAATGTAACCTTTAATGATGAGGGTAGGGCTCTCTTGATTTTGTGTTCGTTTTTAGAAAGCTAGAATATATTGGTCATGTTTGTGAGTAATTAAGTTTCTAGTTCAAGCACTTCAAATTTTGATGATACTATTAGTGTTATCCATAGGGAGGAAATGTGACAGAAAAGCACAAATGAGAGATCAGGTAATGCTTTGACTTTACTAAACAAGGGAAGATAGGAAAGAGGAAAGAGCCCACAAAAATGTGAGAAGTTAAAGAATGAAAGATCCAAATCTAGAGGTAGGATGGAGAGTTGGCATTGCAAGAAGAAAGGACACCTAAAGAAAGAATGTTGATATTGAAAGGGTAAACAAGAAGATGGACAACAAGAAAATAGTAAGGAAGAAAATGTAGTAGGTGATGTATCACAAGATGCTATGATCCTTTCATTAGATAATATTATTGATTTTTAGGTGATAGACTTGGGGGTTTCATTTCAAGCCACAAATCATAATATTTTCTAGATTATGTTCAAGGTGATTTTTAGCCAATAGGCTATATATAGTGTGAAGTTTCACACTGAAACCTGTCTCATCCCTATATACCATCTTCTTTCATCGGCATACAACTCCCCTTTTCATTGGTAAACAAGTTTCTACGCCGGATATCATTTAAATCATTAATTTACAATCTATGTAGCAAAGTAGTTATTAAGATTTTATGATCGATGGTAAGGTAGGTAGCGGTGAATGGAGTTAGTCGGTTGGTCTATGCTGACAATTCTTTGATGATCCCTATGGTTTGTGTGAATGGTTTGGATGAATCTCTTTGAGCACCTTTATTTTACTCCATACCGCATAAATTCCATAAAGCAACCCCTACACCATGGGATGTGCCATTGTTGAGTTTTGCCCATAGTTTTCTAGATGGGACAAATTGGAAGAAATTGGTTTTGGTTCACATCTCATTTAAAAAAAAATCTACAGTGGTAGGGCTTTTGTATTTTTTTCCTACAAACTCTGCATAGTTTTTCTCATCGACATTTTTGATAGCACGACAATTTGTGCAGAATCTTGAGGTAAGTCACTTGCTATGGTTTAGTAAGTTAATCTGTGAGGCTCATCAATATCTTCGAATGCTTGAATGTGTAGACATAAATTATGTGTTTGACTTTAGTTTTTCTTTTCTAGGACAAGAATTAGATCATGTTCTTCTCATTTATTTTTCACTTTATTTTGAAGGATTTGAAAGATTTGGAGGAAATTTCTTTACCTACGAAGAAATAAAGAAAATTTAGAGGAGAGAATTTAGAAATTTTGTGTTTTTAAGGGAGAAGGGAAAGGCTTTGCCTTATTTTGGTGGAATGAAGGGCAGGGGATCCACAAAATATGGGAATGATGTGAATGAAGGAATGGATTTGCCATTTGATGTGGGCATTAGGTCTAATAAATAGGAGGGTCGTGCCAATGGAGGTGTTTTGATGAGGGGAGGTCTAAATGGTGGAGTGGGGGTTGTGGATGTGGTTGAGAAGTTGATGAGTACCAAAAGATATTTCGCCCTTGCAAGGGATGTTAGGTCATGGTTGGGTGGGATTGGATTGGGTAGATATGCAAAACTCTTCAAGATGCATGAAGTTGACAAGGTTGTGTTGCCATTGCTAACTTTGATGATTTGAGAGAAATGGGGATCAATGTTGTAATGTTGTTGGGGCTAGCCATAAGATTTATTCTGCAATTCAAAAAATTGGTATGCATTTTTTTGTGTGAATTCACAATTCACACTTCAGAGAGCATGGAAACTAACTTGAGGTAGACAAGATAATAAAGCTTTTGCTATCAATGATAGGCAGCTAACGCATATGCTTGAAAGTAGTGTTTTCTTGTAAATGAAGCACTTGTATGTATATATATGAATGAGGTTTTCTTATTTGCCTGTTTAGTTTTTTTCATTCTCTGCAGGTGATTTGCTTGACATACATTTGAGGTGCTCACTAGTAGACATGAATTTTCCTTTTTGTATGTGGGTTTGAATGAAATCAATTCAAATCACTAAGTGTTGTTAACCTGCCTCATCCGTTCACTATATCGTCACTCTATCTGGACATCAAAAGCACCAAACCTAGTTTTTGAACCAAGGAAACATAAAGGCTTGGATTTTGTTAATTGAAGTATAGTAGAGTTGCTTAATACTTTCATTCTTATATGTTGTTATTTGAGAAAAAATATAAAATTAAGGCTTGCATGTTTTGGCAAATGTAATTTATTGAGGTATGTTTTATATCAATGTTAGGTTAACGTTTTTTAGAATTTTACCAATAGATGAATCTAATTTTGAAAATGTGGCAAGAAATTAGCTAGTCAATGATAACTAGTCTCTAACATTTCCCCTTGTTTTGAAATTGTTTCTCTTATCATTCCACTACAAGGTATATACTTATTACACCACAGATTGTTGAAAATTAATTTATCTTTGAAAGAAGCTGGTCTTTCTAGATGCTTTATAGCTTCTTTTAATTATTTTAAGATGTATTCTTTATAGTTATCGTATTAGTTATATCACATTCCTCCCTATAGTTCTCTTCAACATGTGTCCACTTAGTGCTACTACCAACCTAATATGTACATAAACTGTTTGTGTGTGTGTATAGGTTGATCAATGTACTTTTAAAAAAAAAAATAGATTGCAGAAATGTCGGTTATGCGTCCCCCTATAAACTGTAGTGCGCTTGGTAAACTTTTTTCATGTGACTGGTGGCACTAGCGTGACATGCCATCGGGTACCACAGGTTTGGGGGGAGACTAGACCTCATGACCTGTTGCTTGCAACATGATGCTTTAGCCAATCGAGCTAGGCCCCCCGCCCTATCGATCAATGTACTTTAATTTTGTAAAAAATGGTTTTTTTTTTTTTTTCTTAGAGCTCCATGTTATATGGAATTTGAACTAGAGCTAGGGTTAGAAAGCTGAAGAGAACAAAAAATTTCCTTACTAGATGCTGGAAGACTTCTTATTTACATGTCTTGTTTTACAAATTCTTTGCCTGTACCAAAAGTGTTGAGTTCAATTGGTTAAAGCATTGGGTTCTCGTTGTGGAGGCTCAATTTCAAATCCTCAAAGTGATGTCTAATGTGGAATTTGAAGTTTTTACTTCTGGTCTTCCATTGTTGGCTTCTTGTATGGATGTGACTATTAAAGTGTAACTCTTAAGGTATTACTCTTGGTCTTCCATTGTTGGTTTCTATTGTGGTTGCCCGAAAGAAGCTAAGTATTAGTCTAATGTTAATGCTTTAATGGAGCTAAGTATTAGTCATATACTTGTATCAGCCATATTGTAGACATTCCTGACCAAAAAAAAAAAAGAAAAAGGAATTCATTCTCCACTTGTATGTATTGGGCCTAAGTAATAGTAATAAAATGAACTAGCTGAAGTGTAAAAGGGAATGGATGTTTAGTTTTAGACACTTCCTCGGTGGGATAAGGTTTGTGATTCATACTCTGTTGGTGTAAGATTACTGCCTTTACAAGGCATAGGATGATGCACAAATAAAAGAAATCATGTTTTATATTGTACATTATTGAATTCTTTTTCTTGATTATAACACCTCACAACTTGTTCCACTTTTCTTTTTATGTTAACTACCAGTACTTTTTCCCTTAATTTTTATTTTGACAGGGACTATTTAAACTTGGTACTATCCCCAAAGAATGTTCATGGCGAATCTTTGGATCCAGAACCTGACTGGAGTTTAGATGATCTTGAAGCAGAACTAAAGGAGCTTGCAGCAAAGTATAGTACTGAACTGTTGCCAGAAAACAAACGCCTTCCACAAAGTGGTACCATGTAAGTAATGTTGAACCCTCCAGTGTATACATATTTGAGCACATGCAGCAAGAAGTTCTACGAGTGCCCTTGCAGAAATAAGAGTATTTTGTGAGTAGAATTGCAAATGTTTTTTCAAGGTTACTGGACACCATTCTTAGATTTTTATCACGTCAACTGTGAATGGTGTATATATCCAATTTGAAGAGGTTTACTCTGAGTGGACTTCTGCAGCTTTCTATCTCTATTTGAAGTCATTTATATTGTGATAGACAAGCTATTGGACAATTGTAAGTATACATCATAATTAATTTGGAATTATATTCTAGTGAACTTTTTGAGTTATGAAACATTATTAATGTTTGGTTTGATTCCCTCTCACGTCCATTTAACTTTTGTATTTTTTGTGCCTGATTGCCAGCAACTTTTCATGCAGAGACTTGTCTGTTGTGTCGGACTTTGGCAGAAGCAGCAAACCTTTTGTGATGCGTGCATTTGATGATAGCTCTGATTACAGTGATGAAGATTCTGATTTAGAAGATAAGGATGGCAATGTTTCAAAACATATCAATCAGCCTTTGTTGCTAGAAACTAAGTTGACAAGGTCTGGCACTAGTTCTTATTAAATTCTGAATTATTGGAAATAGACACAGATAATTTTACATGTTATCCTAAATATTTTGACTGTAACCCATATTGTGTTTCTAATGAAACTAACTACTAAGGTTGACTGTTTTCTATATCTGTGAAGTATCCATTTTTATCAACTACTTTGGATATCTTCTGTGCCTCTGTGATCAGAACCATTGTTAAAACTGTAATTATTAGCAAGGATGCCCATATGATAGTGACCAAATGGACTAAAAGAGTAAAGTTATTGCCTGGAGCTCTCATTTGTGAAAGGTGCTGGAAAATCAAGTTTGTAGTGTTAGTGGATGTTAACGTAATACTTAATGTTGCTAACATGTAATCATGTTTATGACATAGAGTCAAAGGTGCTTAAAACATCGTTATAAAATGTTTGAGGTATTGCAGATTGAGAAGTACAACTTTGATAGTGTAATTACAGTCATTCTACTTTGGAAGCCTACTTAGGCTAGCCTCAAATCTGATGTTATACAGAATAGCATATCATGCTTTTGTATTGCTCTCCTCCTTTCTCAATGTTTGTATGTTTATTGTAATGACAAGGAAGGAGGCAAAAACAAAGGCTTATGTTGATTAAAGTCATAATAGCTCACAAACTAAAAGAAGTTTTCCATGTTGGCATTCTGATGTCCCACAAACTTGAAGTAAGAAGCCCAAGGACAACTTTGAAAAGGAGATCAAGTCACACGAGTGAATGGGCAAGCTTGCTTGGTTGGGTATGAGCATAATAGTTTTGGGCAATGATGAAAGCACATTTAATGTTGCATGATATTGAAGAATGAGTTCATAAATTGGAAGTGACATGGTATAAATGAGATGCAAACTTTATTAGATTTGAACCAGTCCATTGAGATAGAAGTTAATATATCATCATCCACTATAAGAGGTCCAATGCATAACATAATAATGTTGAAAGAGTAATGTCCTGGGCTAAGGGAGCTAGAAAGGAAAGTCCCAAGAGGAAGTAATACTAGAGGCTTTTGAACTATTATAGGTATAGGAAACTATGTGTGCATGTATCTGCAACTCAAGAGACTGGCTAGGTGGACTAGGAAGCCTAGAATGAGAGTGAGAGGCTTGGGGCACCTTTGTGGTAGTATGCAAAGATGAATTATCCCATTGACCTATACTCAGCTCTGTGAATCAATACTAGGCAAAGGGCACTTAACACCACCTACATCTTTGATGGGATGAAATAACTTAATCGGCTTGGTAGCTCTAAGGATCCCTTGTAAAGGCCTACTCTTGGTAGTGAAACCTCTCAAAGGAAGAATCCTCTGGTCCATGGTGGATATTTATGACTAAACAAAAAGCGTAAGGATGTATATCTACCCCTCATTCAACACAACTACAATACACCTCCGTACAAATTTCAAATATATCCCTTTTGAAGTGTGCTTGGGATTTCAACCTCTAGCATTTATTCGTGTAGCTTATTCTGTGAACAGAGAGCACATTCTCCAGAAGCACAAAAGGTATTTGACTGAGCAACAAAATTCATGGAGGAGATTGAATGATGTTTAAGCAAGAAATCCATGACTTCTTCTAGAAGATCAATTCTAAGCACAGGCAACACTATGAACACCATAAGCAATGTCACTAACACAAGGTGGGTAATAGAGTTCTATTTCACTTTTTGAATATAAAGATTTATAGGTCCACACTCAAAGATTAAAACTCTTCAATGTGGACCATACATCACCACAAAGCAAGTGGAAAAGTACTCTTTACTACTGTAAGACTCAATCTTTCATCCTACCCTGGCTTGCATTGTGTTTTTGACATGGAACTTCTATAATTTCCACAAAGGAGTTGGATAGCAATTGCAATGCAGCTGTAGAAATGGATCAAATCATGACACGTAGATTAAGCATGCTACAAATTAGGGCCATATGGCAAGATTCCAAAACAAGCTAGATCATGAACCAAGGAAACTTTTCATCAAATCTGAGGTTGAGAAAGAATTTCCTCACTTGGTTCCCCAACTTGGTGCAATGGATGCCATTGCTTTCTAGGGAGTGGCAATTGATCAAGTAATAGAATTGTGCCTTCTATTCTTCAAATATACTTCAGAAAATTCTAGACTTTATCATGTCCGCTGCTGGAACAACATTTCCCTTGAGGTACATGAGGTTTTTACAGCCCATTAGATTGAAGGGTGGAACAGGAATACTGTTATGAGTTGAAGATTCTGCATGAAGATAATTTCAGTTCCTATCAAATTAGTTAACAAACACTGTCATCCTTTTTTTCACAGATCAGGTTCCATCTACCTGTACTGCCGTAGAAGAGATCCCTATAGTTTCCTAATTCTTTGAAGTGAGTGTCTGCTCCCACAAGGTGACCAAAGATAGAAGTTCATTCACTGAGTATATCACAGGTTCGAATCTCAAGGGTATAAGGTTGTAAACCTCACTGGATAATAGATAAGATTAAGTTTTATTGAAAATAATGCTTGTGTGATTTCCCAGGGGTCGTCTCAGATACCAACTTTGTGCTGTGCTTGGTGGTGACATAAAAACTTAACCTTTATTGCTTACTTTTGCCTGGGTTGGTGTTTGGCTATGAGGAGTTTTAGCCTTTGAGGTTGAGGAGGAACTAAAAATGGAATAATATTCTCGGTGATGAGATTAAAGGTTGTGCTCCAGTGGGGTCCAATCTCCGGGTCTTTGCCTTATTTTTGAAGGATTTAATTGTGGGAAAATAGAAAACGAAGGATTTTGATTGTTGTGGCAAAAATATCAAAGGATTGTGCATGTATTAGTCAAGGACCGAAGGATTTTGCTTGTTTTGGTATATAACGTAATTGTTTAATCTAACGTGTGCAGATAAAAATTGGTGTTATTTGATGTTTTTCTTTGTTAGTTTCTAATGTCTTGCTCAAATGCATGAACTTAGATTGTCCAAGCTTACTTTTATTTAAAAGGTTAGTGGTCAAACCATATTTATTTGGCAATAAATTAAACATTCTTTTACTGATTTTTCCTTCCACACGATTCAAAAAGAGAAATTCTCCTTTGTGTAGTACATTTCTTGCATTTACACCCTTACCTTGAAGTTTTTGTACAGACTGTTGCTTGAGTCTTAAGAAATTACTGCCCCTAGCCTTGTTTTCTTTCTATTCAACATTTGCAGAGTTGTAGGAGTCCAATTCAGATTGTCAAGGGCAAGGCCATCCATACAAATTTATGCAGCTATCCGGAGATTCTTCTTGGTATCAAAAATATGAGCAGGCAAATGCAAAGAGAAGGTAAAAACATACAGGATCAGTGGGCTGTTAGAATAAAGTCTATCTTCATCAATGAAGAGCTCCTACCACACCACACATGTCATCTTACCTGAGCCTTGCCAATATCTCCAATTTCTTCCTCACCTTATCTAATCCGACATCATTTTCCTACCATGTAAGACAAAGGTTGGTGGAATGTAATTCGTGATCATTAGAATTAGATGTGGGAACTAATTAAATAAAAATTCCTTTAGGTGCTGAATGAATAGGTTTGTAGTTTTATTTTCCTTAATTTTATCAAGAAATTCATATAACGTTGGGCATTAAATGATTAATTAGTTGAACATAACACAATATTAAATAGTGCATATTACCAAAAGATGTGAAAATTTTAGATTATATATATCACCAGCCAATGTAGTGTTGAAGATATGTATTCAAGTTGGTCTTCCAAGTACTAGACAAATTGACAAGGCCTCCAAACTCAAACAAAGTATAAGATCAAAGCTCTCTCTCAATGTTATTTTGCCTACAGTATATTTCAACTGGTTGAACCTCAACCTAGACCTCAAACACTCAAGTGGGTGTAGGACGAGTTTGGCCATATAACCTTTATCAAAAACAAAACCACAAAGTCTATGTCACCTTGCACCCTAGCACCTACAAGATTGACATTTAGACCAACAAATTTCAATAAATAAATATTAGTCTAGATTAGTCATAAATATATTCATACATGTTCAATTTAGCCAACTATAAGCATAATTGACATGATAATTCCCCGATCCATGTAAAATAAAATATGCCAAGTTCATTAAGGAGCATTACCTTAATTGTCTTCATACACATCGTCACACATGTACACACACACCCCAAAATAAAACAACACAATTGGCGATTAAGGGTGTTTTACAACTTAGTTTTGTGGTGATGTGACAATTCTTTAGAAGAACCACTATTTTTTTATTGGTTATTTTCTATTTTCCACGCCCTGTCGAGGACAGGGATGGGGGGACGACAGGGGATGCGTTTCCGAGACATTTCCTAAGGGGCAATTTTTAGGGGACGGTAGGGGACGACGACATACAAAATACATATATATATATATATATATATGATTTTTTCAAAATTTATTAATATATTAGAGAGAGAGAGGGAAAGAGAGATAGATATGTCAATACATTAATAATTGATAACAACAATATCAATATGTAAGTAAATCGCGAGAGTAGTACTATAACAACATAAGAAATGTCATTAAAGCATTATAAAATTTATCACAGCAGTATCAAACATCAATAAAACCATGTTCTATCAATATCCCAATGTCTCAAACATGTATCCAGAAGTCTTAAAGTTCAAACACGAAAATCAAAATATTAAATACAACAGTCTATGAAATTAAGCCTCATTCGGGCTATGAATATTCAAAGACTCAGAACTATCTGAGTCACTATCATCCTTTGGCAAGAGTGGATCATCCAATGGTAGCCCGACCAATCCTGATTGCGTCTCCTCCTCATCAATTTTCCTAACATCCTTAGGATCAACATCCCATCGTGTTGCTGGAATCTGTCAATACTCAGTAGTTTGTCGGTCCTGAAGTCTCAAGGCACTGTGAACTGCAACTAATTTCTCAGCTCGTTTTGAAGTAAGCCTGTTTCTCTTAATAGAGTGAATGAAGCCATAGGTGGACCAATTCCTCTCTGCAGCAGAGAAACTAGCAATCTGTGAGAGCAAACGAATGGCAAGTTGTTTCAAATCCGGTGTGTCCTTCCCATGGAATTTCCACCATCCAATGGGGTTGTTCTGTGCAATGGTGGCCCTATCCGTCATAGCCTTTGGTTTGCTGAATGTAGGACCTTGAAGATCATAAAACATAAGCCACTACTCTCTAAGAATGGTTGCCTCCTCGTTGGTATACATTTTACGAAGGGTTGTTGTAAGCCCCTCTATCACCTCATCATCCTCAGAAGGAAGCATTCGGCCAGGTCTAGGTACATACCACTTCGGATTAAGAGCATAGGCAAGCATATGAAGAGGGGTATTCATTGTGTTCCACCTCTTTGTCACAACAGGCCTAATATGGTCCTCATAAAAACTCATCTCAGGATCATTTTGATGAATAGCTTGCTTCATTTGGTCAAGCATGCTATCAAAAGTCTCATATATCTCTCCCAAGCTAGGAGAGTCTGTATCTGCATACCGAAATTACCGCAACAGCTGGTGATATGAAAGAGCAAATATACCTACAAAAAAAAAAAAAAATTAGAACTTTTAAAATACAAAGACCAAAGTAAGACAAAGTGTAAGTGTAACAAATTCAAAACAAAAATTTTCACATTTCTTACTTGATATTGGCCCACCAAGTTTCATTAAGTACTCTATCTCTCACTTCCTTGCTTTCACTTGTCTTCGATAGAGTCCACCTTTTCAATTCTGCACAAACAACCATGGCTTGTAGAGCATCTTGGACCTCCAACATCCTCTCCAACAAAATATAGTAGCTAGCATATCTAGTCTCAACTGGTTTGAGGAATTCTTTCTTTGAATAAGATCGGAATAGTGCAAGTGAAGTTTGATGGTTACATACAAACATTTGTATGTTTCTAGCCTCTGAAACTGCTGCCTTCACCCAATCTATTTTGCCAATGTCTTTCAAAGCATTATTCAAAGCATGTACGCAACATGGAGTCCAGAAAATATGTTTGTAAGCACTCTCAATCATCAAACCAGCTAGCTTACAAACACGAGCTGAATTTGTCACAACCTGCACAACATTAGAAGGCCCAACCTCCTCTATGGCCTCCCTCAAAATGCCAAACTGAAAATCAGCATCCTTAAGCTTCCCAGAACAATCAATGGCTCGAAGAAAGTATGAACCAACAGGGCATGTAACAATAACATTAATAAGTGGCCTATGTCGAATATCACTCCACCCATCCATGACAATGGAACAACTGGTCCTCATCCATGTTTGCCTCATCTCCTCCATCATCAAAGTAGCTTTTGAATATTGTTTGTCAAGGAGGGAGGTACGCAATCTATGTTCTCCAGGGGGGCATAAGAGGATCCAACTGCCAATATTTCTCTCACCATTGTTTTGAAATAAGGTGACCTTGCCAAATGAAATGGAAGAGCATGTGCATAAAAGAATTTGGCCACTGCATCATCAATTTGCTCACATTTTTACACATTCATTAACCCCATGATTGAAGCTTTCTCACTTGCTTTCCTCTTCCCTCTATCACAACTCTCTCCAACTGATACATTGGAAGAGGCTTGCAAATCAGCTAATGACCGTTTTTTGTTTTGAATGGTAATCATTTGGTCCTCACTTACTCCAACCAACTTTGCAAATAGAAGCTACTGCTTCAATGTTATTGTTGTACAAACTCTAACACCCTTTCCACAGTCACCCACTAGATGGCCTCTAATTCTAGTATAGCTCCCATGGTATTTAGTTTTACAAACATGACAAAACCATTTCCTGCTGCCCCCTGAATTTTTCTTCTTGTTGGTGGTCACATCTGTGGCAAACTGACGCAATGGTTTCTTCTTGTTGAAAGGGCCTTTTGCAAACCTTTGAAGAGTGGGTATAGGGCATGCAAAATGGTCTGAAGAAGCATGGGTTGGAATTTCAGAGGTAGAAGAAGGGTTATGTGGCATTTCTACAGCTTCATTTTCACTATCACTAATCTCAGTCTCATGGTCACTACCACTATTGTTGTTGCTGCTCATTTTGGATGCCTTTTTTTTTTTGTTGAAACCCTAAAAAATGAAAATTTGTAAAACTAAATATTAAAATAATAAATTATTAATGTTTAACACTTTAAAAGTTTAAACTTTAAAGTTTAAACCCTTGCATTCTCTCTTATTCTGAGCATAAAATTAAAAAAGCCCTATAGCTACTTTTTAATTTTATGCTCAGAATAACAGAGAATGCAAGGGTTTAATAATTTCATTTAAAAAAAAACTTGCATTCTTTGTTATTCTGAGCATAAAATTAAAAAATAGCCATAGGGCTTTTTTAATTTTTTGCTCAGATTACACAGGAATGAAAGGGTTCAACTTCAAATTCTAAAACTTAAAAAAAAATTAAAAAGAGATTGAAACAATGAAAAGTAAAACTGAAAAACAAAATAAATTTTAAACTTCTTAATTTCTAAGCTCAAGCTAAAGATTTAAGCTCAATCAAAACCTGCTGTAGATGTGCACTGACTAGCAGAAGCTCCCTCAAATTTTCGCGTGGAGTGGTTGAAGCTTGAGACGCGGCTTGTTGTGCATGAGATGGTCGTTGTTGAAGCCTGAGATGGTCGCGCCTCACCCAAAAGCTTCGTCCCTGCTGTGCGTCAGCTTCCTTGCTGTGCATGGGTATTTTTGGTGAGAAATGAAAGAGCCCGTAAGAAACAAAATGCTCGATAAAATCACTAACATAAGATTTAAATTTAATATTCGCCTTCAGACTTTAGCAAAAATTAAAATATTAAACTATGGTGGGCCCCACATGACAGAATAAGCCTAAAAAAATCATTTTTTGATTGTTTTTTAATATTTTTGACTTCCAGCTACGGGGGGGGGTGGCTAGCCATTTCGGGTACAAGGAATTGTCCCCAATCCGTCCCCAAAGGCTAGGGAACGTTTCCTAGCGTTTCCGAAGAAATTTGCATCAATTTCAAACATATTTGAAACGACAATAGTTTGACCCTATTTGATACCCTAATTTCATTGACTATTTCTTTGTTGAAGATGTATTTTTGTGTTGGTTGTGATGAAGGTGTGCTAAGCACTTTCGGGTGCTTGATGCACATTCTAATCTTTTTTGGAGTCCTTAGCAAACTGGCCATACTCATGGCATTTATTACATTTGAAGAACATCAGGTTATAATCAATTTTTTGCATATATGTGTTTCCATCTAGATTAGATTCAATGGCTTCAAGGAAACCTTTATTCAAGTCTACTTTCTCATAAATTAAAACACATGTTAGAGTTATCTTTTGTCTCAGTCTTATCAATGAAGTGGCCCAAACTGCTACCAATTGTAGCAAAAGATTTGTCATCCTAAAAAATCAAAGGAAGATAGGGAAGTTTCACCCAAACAGGAACTACATTGGAAACATCTTTAGCAGGGATTAAAATCCATGGACCAATGTTCTAAATATAATCCTCTTACTTCTATAAATCATGGGCCACTTCTAGAAATCAGATCTATGTCCTCTTGTAGCTAAAAATAAGATATGGAAACTTTCTCCTTTCAATAAAAGTTCCTAATGGAGAAGAGTTCAATTATCATGCTTTTAGGTCTTAACCAAAGACCTATACACTTTATTAAAAAATCTAAGGCGTTTTTTATTTTTCTTTAAGAGAATTATTGCTGAATGTAACTTTAGACACCATTTTCAATTTTTTGACTAAACAAAACAAAGGTGGTTTATCCTTAGCCCAACAAGCAACTACAGCTACTAAAACTTCAAAATCATGGAGTTAAAAAGCAAAGCCACAAGAATTGCTTGTAGAAAGCTCTAAAGATGGACCAGACATCTTCGTGTTCGCAGCTGCCACCACCATGGCCACTGCTGTGCAGTGTATGCCCTGTTTTCATCCCCTAATGAAGGGTGTTTTCTTGCCCTGAGAAGTGTGGCTTTCAACATTGGATCAATCCTCCGTCACAAAGGAAGGATTACATTCATCATTGACATTATTTTTTTTTGGAAAAAATATAAACTATGTCATTATCATTCAGACAATAAAAGTTTGTAACTTGTATATTCTTTATCTGTTAGACAGAAGTTTGTAAATCATAATCAGAAGTGATATGATTTTATTCAAAAAGATACACTGGAACTCCATATTCATTTTAAGGAAATCAACAAAATATCAACAAGTAACAAAAATCACAACATCTCCAAATGCATATTATTCCAAGAGAAAAGGTATAATGGCCATAATAAGGTACGGAAGTTCATCAACACATGCTAAATAAACCATAAACACATCCATCAACATAACAATGTATGCAGGGTTTTTACAGACATTTCTTAGCATTACATATTGTGTATTTACAATCAAGGAAATGTGGAATGAGCTATCTCTCTCAACGAAGGTCTCAAAGATATCCATTGGGACCATATAATAAGGTAAGGAAGTTTATCAACACTACTAAAATAAATAAAAACACATCCATCAACATAACAATGTATGTAGGGTATTTACAAACATTTCTTACCATTCTGTATTGTGTATTTACAAACAAGAAAATGTAGAATGAGCTATCTTTCTCAAAGAAGGTCCAAAAGATATCCATTGTGAGGGATTACTTTATGACTAGGTTGAAAGCTCCCATTATGTATATGCATTGCATTATTTTTCTCACATTGTTTTCCTTTCTTCTTATTTATTGATTTTACATCTGGAATTCACTTACATTGGTCAATACATATTAATGCATATTAATTTTGAAGTGATTTGTCAATAATATAACTTCAAATTCAATTTACTCATAACGATTGGTCAGTTTAACAATTAAATTTGTGTTGTTTGATTATCATGATTTCAAAATTAAAAATCATAAGTTTATTGTTTGATTATCATGCAGACAAAGACGGTTAGACATACTCATGACAACATAATTGAAAGGTCATTTCATAGATTAAAGTGTCCGATGGAGCTTGAATCTTGATATGATTAGAAACATGACTTGATGTCTACAATTCTTTCCAGTATTGTTGCATTATAAATTTATACTTGAAGTCCATGTAAATGCAAAATTATGATCATACATCAGGTATGAGAATATTTCCCTACAATATAAATTGCATGGGAGAGATCTGCAGCAATTTTTGGCAACACCACCAGCATCTGAAAAGATGTGTGGATTTCATCAATGTCAGAGGCCTACATCACTTTCTTTCTCCAGTTCTCTAAAACCATTCCTTGAGATGCTGACTTCCCAATATCTTATTGCAGTAAATCAAATACCCCATTATTACAATCTTCCAGATAGCTACAGATAGTTTACAATTTTGTTTATCGAAAAATTGTGAAGGTGGGATGTGATATAGCATCTTGAAAGTGGGCATGTTTACAGGTCCGTTCTAATGTAGAAATTTCCTTAGCGACTATGAATTTTAGATCAATCACTTTCACAAGAAGACATTTTCCAAAGCTCTGTTGATAGCATGCATAGAAGTTCATGTTCAAAACTTGCATGAGCTACTACAAATTTTGTTTTTGGGTTTTGTCATGAAAACAATTTTGCATGTTTCCATTTGTTGAGGATTAATATGTACATTTTCAAGTATAACAGATTAATTTTTGTGTTTGTATTGATGGACTAAATCTATATGGTGAGACACAAACAATGCAAAAAAGTAACTATTTGACAACAGAGAATGAAAATGGCTTTCATTGTCAGATGCATGCGAGACTGCACTACATACTTGTAAATAGCCAGGGGATAGTTGGCAGAATCCCAACACAGGGCATTGAGAAACTGACAATAGATTACTTGATCAGCATAGTAATTAAGGCATTAGCTATGAAAATTGTAAGCATGCTTAAAAATGTGTACAATATGGGCACATCCCTGAGGTCTGTGGGTCGTTCCATAGAATGGGGCATCTGGGGTGTGGCAATATGGAAAATCCTGGTTAATGGTTCAATTTCCATTCAAGATGCTTAAAAAAGGGGTGAAGACATTAAGATTCTCTGTCTATGATACAGTACATCTTTGTACAAATTTGAGCTTCTTTTACTCATTGTTTACATAAATGATAAATTGCAACTTCTTTTACTCTTTTTTGTACTAAATTTTTCAAAGATAAATTTTTATGTATTATTTTTACCACCATCCACAAAATCTGGAAAAAAAATTCTCATCTCCAAAACCCATTGACCTGTTTCCAAAACTCGGAGAAACAATGTTAAAAATATAATTTTGAGAGACCATGCACCTTTGGTAAACTTGCAGAGTCCTGAACTGAGCCAGCAGCAGCAAGTTTTGCTGCCTTCATTCAGTCAACTCACAAATTTCGACAGAAAACTGCAGAGCCTTCTACGTTTTTGTCTTTTCTGGTAGAACTTGTCTAAATCTCAAACAATCTTGGACCCACCTTGTTTCAAAAACTCAAAACATTATTGAAAACCCTAAACATAAAAACTTATAAAGAGTCATCTTCATTTTCACCATATATCCATTTAGCAGCAGCTTCTTTAAACCCTCGGCAATTTGGTTGATCGATGAATGATCTCAAATTCATTGAAACGTGAGCAGTTTCTCGAATTGGGTATCTCCTAGTTGAAATACAGCAACCAGTCCATTAAAATTTAAAAGTTTGCAACTTGTTCAAGATTTTTGAGAGGGTTTGCATTTTTTATTCATGTAATTGATGTTATTCTGAACTGGAAATAATAAAAATCCAATCTATCTTAAAATACAGTTTTTTAATTTGTTGTGCCAGAGCCTGAAATTGACCTGGTCAGTGTCAGTCCCAAAACTCTGCTTAAAACCATTTATTAACTGACTTCCAACTAATAATGTTTTGTGATGTTGTCCAATTGCTGATGAACTTTCTCTGTAAAAGGACAAGCCTGCTGTTCTGGTTTACTGATTTCAAGTATTCTTTTAAGGACTTATATGACATCTTAACACAAACTGGCTCCAGTGTTATAAATGGTTCTAAATCAAACCCATAATTACAATTTTTGCAAACATTTGGGAGCTGGAAAACTTGTTTGCTGAACATCATGTATAATCATTCACTTCTTGCACTAGCATAGTTCCCATTTGGAACAATGATAAATTTTTTGCTGAACATCATGTATAATCACACTTCTTGCACTAGCATAGTTCCCATTTGGAACAACGATAAAATTTATGTGGTTACTTTCAGGTGTTAAAAATCTATTGAATATTCACGACTTACATCACACTTAAATGGCTGCAGTGATAGCAATTAGCTCATATAAAAAATTTAATAACTACAATGCATACCTTTCTTGAAGAGCAACTAGAAACAGAACTCAGGGCAGAAAGGATACCAGCATAGCTCCTCTTGTTGAATATAGTACATCCAGGAATGTCAATTGCTCACAGCCAACACCTGGATATAGAGGGTTTGCCTGTCTTCTGCCAAAGACGAGATCAATAAATTTGTTGTGGTTTGTGAGACCTGACTCTCACTTTCTCCATCCAAAATTATTTTATGTTGAGCTCTTTATACGGTTGGAGGCGTTAGAGATAGCATTTTCATAAATTGTCAACAGTATTTTAGAATCAGGATGCCCTTTTATAATGTTGTTAACAAACCTTGTCTCTGGCATCCTCAATACCGTCAAAAGAGGAAGCTCGAGGGCATTGATGGATTTGATTTTCTGCCAAACCAGAAACCTGGGCTTCATAGTCTTTTCCAAATTGATTTGCAACAAGTTATAGTGCTTCACTACATAATTTGCAGGGAGCTCCATGTTATTAACTAGAAAGTTCATCTTTTCACTAACATTTTCCTTGGAGAAATAAAAGACTAGAGGGGCAGCTCCAAGTAGTTGCCAGGTTTCTTCAGCCGAGAGTCCGCAGTGTTTGAGATTCTCTATCTTGGCCTCTAATGTTTCCACGCGGCTTGTAGCCACTATAGATACAATATATTTGAACATTTTGCTTTCTTTGTCAGCGCCAATCTTGTGGATGAGATCCACCTGTGCAGGCGTTAGAGACGTGCATGAGAGAACGCCAGGATATACCTGTAACAAGCTTACGAGGGTCGCCCCACAAAAACCCCATCTTTCCCAGAAAGCAAGCGAGGGCTTCAGGATCTTCTCCAAGCTATAACTTAGAAATCTTGGTGATCTTAGCAGAACTTTAACGAACAAATCCTGTGACTTCAATAAATTCTTCAGAAACTCCATCTTGGGAAGAAGATCCTTCTTGAGGCTGCAGCACAACATGCTGGGATTTTTTCTCAAAAGTTTGACCAGATTTTGATCCACAAAACCGAAATCTTCCAGCAGTTTGATCTTAGGCTCCAATATTCTTTCTGCAACTCCGATAAGTACGGGTCTACTCCTCATTATATTGGCAATTTGGACTTCAGTGAAGCCGCGCTTTTTAAACAAATGAATAAACTGCTCTGCGTTGTGGAGGGTTCGAAGCTTCTGCAATTTGGGGACCATCTTGTAGATCCGAATGATGTCGGCCTCAGACATGTTAAGTTTGGAGGAGGCAAAGTGTGAAAAAAGGGTCTGCGAATGAGCTTCCGTTGAGAAAACATTGCGAAAATGGAATGGGTGTATAACAAAGTGTTTGCAGCATAAAATGGAGTTCATGGGAGCTGCTGCAACAACAAAAAGTTTACGGCATAACATGGTGTTCATCATGGAAGCTGCGGCAGCAACAAAAGAAGACGTTAGGGTTTCCTTCGAGAAAGTCGAATGCTTGGTGTTTTGCAAAGGAAGTATTTACTGGTCCGATAGGCGATATAATGGATGAAGTTTCGGCCGTAACCCTGTCTGACACCGCAAACAAGTCCCGTCAAAAAATATTTTTAGGCTGTTTGTTGTTCCCAAAGGTAATACGGATATATTACAACGACTTTATAATTCTCTAGTTAAAAAAAGTCCCATAAATACATTCAAACAAGTGAAATAATTTTTTTTTTCTTGGTCTTAAATAAACTAGTATATATATAAATAATTTATTAATAATATATATAAGAATGTCAAGAGATATCCTTTACTAATAATATATATAAAAACATCGAGAGATATCTTTCTTGAGGCATTTATTGCACTTTTATGTGACTAATTGATTAAAAAATAGATGCTTTGAGAATGATATGTCTTGGCATTTTTATATATTATATTAGTAAATAATATATATATGCTAGTAGCATTCGTAGCGCAACATAGAAGACAAAATTATTAGGGTTAGGGTTATGATTAGGGTTGGGGTTAAGGTTAGAGTCAAGGTTATAATTAGCATTAAAGTTAGAATTAGGGTTTAGATTAGGGTTAGGGTTAGGGTTAAGGTTAGGGTTCAAGGTTAGAATTAGGGTTAGGGATACAATTGGAGATAGAATTAGGGTTCAAATTAGGATTAATGTTAATAGTATGGTTATATAATTAAGGTTAGAATTAGAGTTAGGGTTAGGGTTAGGAATAAGGTTAGGGTTAAGGTTATGGTTATGGTTATGGTTATGGTCTGAGTTATAGTTAGGGTTAGGTTTAAGGTTAAGGTTATAATTAGTAACAAATTTAGGGTTAGTGTTATGGTTATGGTTAGGGTTAGGGTTATAGTTAGGGTTAGGATTAGGGTTAAGGTTATAATTAGTATCAAGGTTAGGGTTATAATTCGAGATAAAATTAAGGTTAGGTTTAAGGTTAGGTTTGTGATTAGGGTTATGGATAGGGTTAGGGTTAGGTTCAAGGTTAGAATTAGGGTTAGGGATACAATTGGAGATAGAATTAGGGTTCAGATTAGGGTTAGTGTTAATGGTATGGTTAGATTAGGGTTTATGATTTGTATTCAATTAGGGTTAGGAATTACAAGTTGAGATTAGGGTTAAGGTTGGAGTAAGGGTTAGGGTTAGTGTTGGGTATTAATTAAATATTTATTTAGGGTTATGATTAGGGTTGGGGTTAGGGTTAGGGTTAAGGTTATAATTAGTATTAAAGTTAGGGTTATAATTAGAGATAAAATTAAGGTTAGGTTTAAGGTTAAGTTTATGATCAGGGTTATGGCTAGGGTTAGGGTTAGGTTCAAGGTTAGAATTAGGGTTAGGGATACAATTAGAGATAAAATTAGGGTTCAAATTAGGGTTAGTGTTAATGGTATGGTTATAATTAAGGTTAGGGTTAGGGTTATGATTATGGATAGGGTTAGGGTTAGGAATAGGGTTAGGGTTAGGATTCAAACAAGTGAAATAAATATATTTTTTTGTCTCAAATAAAATATCATAACTATCCACTATAAGTGTGTCATTTATAAAATTAAATGCTCATTTAATAAAATAAGACACTCATTTAAACAAGTATTGTATCATAGTGAAAAAATATTGTTCTAGAATATTTCATATTAATAGTTTGTCCTATCACAAATATAAAAGGTGAGCATAATAAATACCATGTATTTTTTCAATAAATGTAAAGGATTTTCAAAAAGTTTTAGTGTTCAACTATTGGTCCATTTGTATTAAATATAAAAGCTAGAAATAACAAAGATTTATGGTTATCAATAAGTATTTGGTCCATTTAAGTTGCATATAAGTTTTATTTTAAATAAAAACATGATATTCTACAAGCAACAAATGATATTTTTTTGTTCAACTACTAGGGGTGTGATGATTAAGTTTTGGTCAAATCTTTAAAAAGTCAAAATTTGGACACTTCTTAGTAGATGTGTTGTTGTGGTCAGTTGCATGATGAGTTAAACCTCCAAACCTTAGTTATAGATAGATAAGAGGCCAGACCACATTTCAAAAAAAAAATGAAGGTCCTACGATATTCCAATCAATCGTTACATGTTGACAAAGTTAGCCTACACACTATTGGCCCCTCTCCCCTATACTAAATGCTAATCAATCTGAGAACCATGAGTTGTCTTAAACAAAATCCTTCTTATGATAAATATTTGATTTGCTTGGATCTCTTGTCAGTTCGAATCAAATAACTTATTTGAAATATTTGATATGCTTTTAACCGTCATAAATTTGCTATTTACAGCATTATATTGAGATCACAGCTATAGACCACCACTGTAGACTAGTGCTGCCCACTATGTTTACAATAGAATGAATAGGATAACTTGAAAAATGCAAAATTTTCCAACAGACTATTAGAAGCAAACTACTCGAAGAAAACAGCCAAAAGAGTTTGAAGAATCTTTGGTACTTTTCTATAAAGTTTACCCATTTTTTCTCATATATATTGATTCTCATAGGAAGTAAATCATTTTGTATACCACAATTTTTTATCTTTTTTTATTTAATTGAACAAAGTTGTGTTACAATGAATAGAATAAGCAGTCCAAAAGGAGACTACATAGGAAGAAGAATAACAAAAAAACTAGTGCATAGAATGAAGCACAATTGAGACAGACTAGACTACAAAATTAACATACGACCATTCTAGTAAGAGTAACAACAATTGTATCATCCATAGATGACTCAAATGACATAGTTGATTGAACCAACCACTTATGTATCATAAAATAATAGCTGAATCATAACTACACAAAGTTAAACAAGTTGTGTATATCAACACAAATTACCCAACTAACTAAACCAACCATATACATTACAAAATAATAGCTAAAGCATAAGTTACATTCAAAATTTAAACAAACATTGGAGCTAACTAGAACAATTGATATCCTCATCATGAAGTTGCAGAAATTGGTATTTGACCTCATCCAAAAGCTTACAATATTTAGCATCCTCTCTTAGTTGAAAACACAAAGAGACAAATTGAACCATGATGTAGAGTAAAACTATAGCATTCCTACTTTTTGATGAGTAACATGATTATAAAACATAGCTAAATATCTACTTTTCCAAATATAAAGTAAAATAGTCTGTCTCATAGTATCAACAATCACATTTTTATGCAACCCAATGTCTAACAATGTTTTTTTCCAATGCAACACATGCCCAAAAATAGCTAGAAAAAAGTGAGTTATAGCCTTCCATTTTACTTTAACCCAAAAAAAATCCCAAAAAATATGTTTTATGCTTTTAGTCTAGTGGAAAAAAAGAAACTTGGCTGATTGAATCTTGAAATAATTCAATCTATCTCCCATTGGTAGTTTATGGTGTAAAATTTTTCAGGTTAGAATTTAAGCACTTGCTTTTGCTCTAGACCTCCAAATTTGAGCACTTAGATTCCTCTACTTCTTTTCTTGAAATCTACAACTCCATTTGACATTAAATCTTGGGTTTAGTTCCATCCTTGGAATGAGTTTTAAATAAATCTTCTTTAAAGGAAATTTAAAAAAAAGGGTATTTCTCAAGCCATGTCCAATCTTTGAAGAGATTGCAACAAAGAGGAGAGAAAATCTTCATAAGAAGATCAATAAGGACTAGTGATTTCAAAAATGTCTCAAAACCCTTGAACCTATTTTTTTAAACTAAAAGCATCTTTAGAGTAGTGCTAATCCACTAAGTCAAGGAATTGAAGTCCCACAAGTCACCAAACTGTTGCACACCTTTCTTGAAAAGATAATGAGCCTACTTAGGGAAGGTGATAGCCAATATTTGTCTGTGATATTATATTAATCTCTTCCACCAAATAGATAAAGTTGAAAAGCTAATACCATGCTACAAGGAGTCCTTCCAATTTAAAAATTTTGAAACTTGTTGCCATGCCTTCTAAATAGATTACAAATGGAATGAAGATTTGATACGAAAGAAAGGTGCATGCATAATTTTACCTATGCCAACCAACACCTTACCACATGTTATTCATAGAAGCAACAATGATACAGTGACAAACCAAAAATTTTCATTGCTCCTCTCTAGAAATAACTCTATCCATTTTGTTGTTAAACAATTACCATGTTTCTTAAGGTCCAAAAGACCCAATCCTCCTTTAGTCTTAGGTTGTATACAATATAAGAAAAATTCTAATCTAAAACTAGTCTTTCCATCCCAATTGGTCCACAAAAATTGTCAAACAATTTTAATTAAGTCATCATATCTCTTTTTAGAAGGCATCCAACAAGAGGAGAAGAAAACATGAGAAACTAAAAATATCCTATTTACCACTTGGATTTTTCCAACCAGAGATAAAAATTTATTACCCCAATTAAATATTTTGCTTTTTAGCTTAGCTATTTACACCAATTCCACATATTTGACAAGGTAACCCTCACTCCAAAGGGTATGCCCAAGTATTGAGTAATTTTCCCATGCCTAATTTTTTTCCATTCTTTCGGAATCCAGTGTGGGACTTGATTAGAATGAATCATGAGAAATTCAATTATTTGATGATCAAGCTTTGAACTTGAGACAAAATAGTACAACTTTAGGACTGCTAAGACATTATTTATTTCTATTTCAAAGTTTTGAACAAAAAACATGTTGTCATCTACAAAATGAGAATTAATCACAACTACATCATTAGGAATAGAAATGCCATTGTTCAAATTCATATGATTAAAATTTTGTAGCAAATAAGGTTCCAAGTGCATTAGCAACAAGCACATAAAGAAATGGTGATAGAGGGTATCCTTGTCTAATGGAACATTGTAAGAGAAATGTGTCAGTCAATGAGATATTGATCATCAATTGAGCATTTGCATCTTGAAACAAGAATTGAACTTGATTGCATATTTAAGGACCAAAACCCAACCATTGCAACATTTTGATAATAAATCTCCACTGCATTTTGTCATAGGCTTTATCGAAGTCATTTTTTATCAAAAAATCATCTCGACATGATTGTTGCACTCATTCACACAAGTTTCCCAAGCCATAATTAAATTTTCAAGGATATATCTTCCCTTTTGGAACCCTGTTTGTTTGGATCTAACTATCTCTTTAGCCACAAGTTTGATTCTTGCAGGTAAGGCTTTCACTATAGTTTTGGAAGAGGTGTTAAGTAGCATTATAGGATGACATCTAGAGATAGAATTAGCATACTCTTCCTTTGGAAGAAGATTAATTAATACTTTATTGATATTGGGTCCTAATGAAATATGTTTCAAGGCTTCCAAATAAACAACATCGCTAAAATTCAATTGAAAACCCATCTAATCTCAGACTTTTATTAGGATCCACTGAAAAAATTGCATGTTCCAAGTCCTCTAAAGAAAGGTCCCTATCAATGAATTTACTATAATCATAATCAACCTTGGAATGTGATCTTTAACAATATCTTTTAATAGTAGTTGAACATCTTGCCAATGATGGTCCTCCCTAAAAATTTTCTCATAGAAATTCTAAAACATAGCTTTAATATCTTCTTGATTAGTGATAATTTTTCCATCCTCATATTGCATTGCTCCAATATATTCCTTCTTATATTTATAATTTAAATAATTAAAGAAGTATTTAGTGCCTCTATTTCCTTCCTTAATCCAATGCAGTCTAGCTCTAATTTTGGTCCCTTGCCTTTTATACATATCAAGCTTTCGTAGTTGAGTTTCAAGAGTAGTTATAGTTGATTGAGTAGAAGTATTAGTGGGGTTAAAGTTGAGCATACTTATATGGAATTCTAGCTTACCTTTGAGAGATTTTTTTTTATGTTTTCACTACCAAGCTAATAGTTTACCAAAGGAGCATAAAAAATAACACATTGATATACAACATCCTGCCACCATTTTCCTATAAGACTTCCCCTTCTTTAGGTTAGGGAATGGAATTCCAAATGCTAGCTAATGCAGCAACACAAGAAGGAAGTTTAAGATGTGAAGTATTAAGCTTGAAAGGCATCTTAAAAACCACTTCCTGGGATTCTTCCTTTGAGACAACACATAAGATAGGAAAATAATTTGACAGGCAAGTAGAGTAATCAACTTTTACACAACATCCATTAGAATCCTAAATTAATTGCAGATTGGGAGAGACATATAACCTATCAAGCCTACTAAGTTTCCTATCAACACCCAATCTACAATTATTCCAAGTAAACTAGTTATGTTTATGACTAGAAATTTTTTTATGATTAAGATCTATAACCCCACAAAATTTATACAAAAAATCCATTTATCAAATTCCTCATTTCTTAGTTTAACAAAATTTGACTAGCTACGATCAACATGATGCTCCACCATATTAAAATCATCTCCAATAACCCAATCAACATGCAGAAAATTCTTGGTCATCCATTCCCATAAATTACAACTCTCTTTTGCAATACTAAGAGCATATACAAAACATAAACCAATGAGATGTCCATTGATGAACAAAAGGATTCACACACAACTATGTGAAGGATCCTCTGTTTTATTAGTGACAAAATTGCCCACTCAAGGAGCTAAACCAATGACCACCCCTCCTCTTCCTTCTCCATGAAACATATGAAACTTTTTTCCTCTCCATAGGTTGGATAAGGAAGAACTAGGTCAAGAACCATTAAGTTTAACTTCTTGAAGAAAGACAATGTTAGGTTTTTATTTAACTATAGCTTCCTTCACCTCATATTTGTAATGAGGGAGAGAAATCCCTGTAACATTCCATGAAATAATTTTATACTTCATGATTATGCAGATTTAGGGAAACCCTGATCTGTAGCAAAACATCAAACCACTTAGTAGTTGTAACAAATTATTCAAGGAGACTATCATCTTTTGTAACAGGAGTAGGATACCTTGATCTTTGCCTCAAAGTAGGAGAATGGATTCCTTTATTTGTAGATGGAGAAAGAGATCTTTTTTCTCATATATGGAGGAGGAGGAGTACACTCAACACTTCTTGCAGCCTAATGAGAAGACTGTGAGTTGTAACTAAGTGAAGTGTGACCATTATGAGGAACAAGAGATTTTGATGGTTCCTTCCTTTACCTAGATGCTCTCCAACCATTTGACATAGTGGCATCTTTAAATGAAGGTGACTTATCACTATTGTTAGTATTCCCCTCAGAAACATATTGTTTCAACTAAGGAACTATAGGCATAATAGAAGGAAGAGAAGATTTAGACACGTGTTGTGTGCTAGGAGATGCAACTGATTGTGGTTGAGTATATCTATTTTTCCTTATAGGACAGTCTCTAATCAAATGGTCATCTTGATGATAAGAAAAGCATGCATTAGGCTTGTTTAAATACACTAATGGTTGGTAAACCTCAAACCATGGACCTATTAATTTGATGTTTTCTAGAAGTTGAATAGTTAGGTCCATTTCTACACAGACTCTAGGGTGAACTATGAGGCTTGAAAAAATTTATGTGTTATTTTGCACCATAAAACTCTACCAAGCTTTGAAACAATTTCCCTAAGAAAGTTTTTGAAGGCAATATTTAAATAAGGTAACTCTATCCACATAGGATATTTAGATCTAGATGGACCTTTGGGGTGAAATTCCAATATCCAGGCTTGCAAGTAAAAAATTTGTCCACATATAACCCATGTTCTATATTAAAGGACAATTTGTACATTGTTAGTAGATGTAAATTTACAAGAAACATACCCTTTCCCTAACCCTCTCAAAGATTCAATTGTCTCATCCTCTGTTTTCTCAATTTATTTTAGCCCACTTGTAAAAATCAAAATCAAATAGGATTCCTCTTAAAAAGAACAAAACAATAGACCTATGTTGACATTCAGCTATGCAATCAACACATCATCAGGAAGCAAAAATTCTACAATTTTACCCGACTCCTCACATTGGTGTGCCTCCATTTTGTTTGAATCTTCTCCTTCCTTAATGTTGGGAGAAGTTGGCAAAGATACGAGATTTGATTCTATTTCAAAATCACATGTGTGTTGATTTGTTGAAGAATTGATTTAATATTTGATCCTAAAGGATTTGATCAATAAGGCATTTGCAAGCAAATCTATTTGACATCTTCATTTTCTGTTCGTGAAAGGATTGCCAACACTTGGATCACTGATTTAATATCACTATTGTTGTTGTACGTTATTTTATGGCTATGCTTTGTTTGAAGCTGCTATAATTAGTAATTCCAGCCATCACTCCACTCCCATCACTACCATGCAGCCTTAGGATTGTTAATTTTAAAGAGGGTTTCAGTATTGCTACTGTTTGTGAGGATTTTCAGCCATTGCTTGCTACCATACTTTCATAACATTTATGCTTTTCAAGGTTCAAAATTTAGATCTGCTATTCGTTGTTGTTTGCAAGGGTTTTGGACATTTCATGATTAGTTTTCAAACTGCCACATCTATTTCTAGCCAGTGTCATATCTTTTGGGACTGTTGTATCTTCATTTTGGCATCAGGAAAATTCATCATCAGCAATTTATTGTAAGAAAATTTACCACCATAACAAATTCACTTGAAGGAAAATTCACCACCAACAATTCACCACCACGAAAAATTAATGGCATTAACATTTTTTAATATATATTTCTAAAACTTCGAATTTTCCTTGAAATGAATTTGTAATGGCAGTGAATTCATTTTATATCTACTCATCATTTGTTAACAATAATAAATAGTTGTTGTATCAGATATGTAGATTGCTATGGTATTGTTGAAATAAATAAATTTACTGGGTTCCCTAATTGCTGATTTATTTGTTGCTGTTGTTAAATGTTTAAAATGCTGATTTATTAACTATTGTATCAGCATTAACTGTTAGAAGATTGTTGTTGACAATCAATAATGATTTCTTATTGAGAGTTTCATATTTACATCAACAATAAATAACATAGATTTACCATCATAGTTATCACATTTCATTATACAAGGGATTTCATGTTCATACCGACTATTAGTAGTTCAAATCTGCTGTTTATTTTTTCCTTTAGTTGTCATTCAAAGTTTACCAAATATCTTATCAGCATTGTGAAATGTTGGATTTGCTGTTCATGGTTGAATCTTTCCTTTGATAAGGATTTCGTAAGTTTGTTGTGGCTGCTTATACAGCCGATTAGCATTCATTTCATTGTAATTTGACATCTATTTCTTATCATTTTAGCTTGCACAAATAGAAAGTTTGGTAAGCTCCTTTAACTTTATTTCAACTTGAGTACTATAAATAAATCTTAATGTATCTATCAAGCTTTCTCCTTGAAGTACTACAAGGAATTAATGTTAGAACATCTCAATGAACCCCCTTTAGAATCTATTCTTTTGTGTTAATAATTTTTTATAAGGTGATGATTAGGGTTCCTTCTCTCTAATGCGAACTGTTATAAATATTTCAATAAAATATTACGTAGTATGTTTGTAGAGATATATTTACTAGAATTTTGATAATATTAAATGGATTTTGCCTCCTTCAAATGGGTAGGATGAATTTATTCATTATATAATAATTGACATAAGTGTACATTATTTTTAATTATTAAATGTGATATAAATAGTTATGAATGATATTGATGACAAATTAAATAGACTTAGTCAACTAATTTAAAAGGTAAATTAGTGATCATTGTATTGTCGATTTTTAAATATTAACATGAAAGTATGATCTAAACCTTGAATAAATATATGTAACATCCACAACCTTAATACAAGGAAATTACATGGAAATTTTCAACTTCTTTGTAAATAGTATTCATTCCTAAAATTAAGGAAAACAAAATTTCTTCAATAACATAAGTTTCATTTGCATAAATGAGATTAAACATGAATATACATAATTGATTTCATATCAATGATTCAATCTAAAAGTACATATCACAAATTCTTTTCCAATAAACTACTAAATTAACTTTTCAAGTTTCATAATGCATTAAGCAAAAAGAGTTTAGAGTTAGAGATCCTTATCTGGATACTTTCATTCTTTTTGTCTTCCAAGACTCGGCAAGTCAATTGCAAAGGGAGAGCATCACCCAAGTGCTTTACCTCCAACTGCGAACTTAAGCAGTCCACGCACACCTTCCATATTGGAAGTGGTCTTGCCCTTCAACAAAGGGAGTGGTTAGGAACCCCCTAATAAAAGCCATATGAGCTCTGGTAGTTGTGACCTACTTAACCAATACTGTCTCTCAGCTATGGAAAACCTCCAACTATGATCTAAACAACTTTGATCGCATTAAGTATCTGGTACATGGTGAATTGACACGTGCATGCAGTGACACGTGCCAAAGTTGTTTTGTGTTCAATAAACATTCACTACTTGGAGCGAAGTTGTACATTCACCCACCCTACTTGACTTGGAGACTTATCTGACCTAATACTTGACCAATAGAAATCTACAAGGTTCTACATGGTCATAAGGTTTTCGTTATTCCACAACCATTAAGGTGTTCACAATTGGATAACTTCATAAAGTAAATTTTGACACTCCTATTGCAATACCAACAACGTCAGAATTTAATGCTTTTTCCTTTAAAAACTAGCCCATTTTCTCATGTAAAGACAATCATACGCTGCTTCTAAAGTGGATAAATCTTAAGAGTGACTTCTATGTCACCATACTGACCTATTCTTGGTCATTGCTTAGCTTAGCATTTCAGCTTTACACTCTTATGGAATTATAGTTACTAATACAACAGGAAATACTTTCCTTTCAATTTACTAGCACACTAATTCAAATATTTTTAACGAAGAATAACATCCCACACACTATTAAATAAAGGGTCTCAACAACGAACAATTTTGGCTAGTTTTGTGAGCATCTTTTTTGTTGTGCTCAAACCCCAAAGAATTGACACGCATCCAGCTTCTATTCATTAACACCAATAATCCCTTCAACAAGTAGTTTATCAATCCCATATAAAATATTGGGTCTTAGCCCTTTTAATATTCTTTGCCCTATATACTGATTGCAAATTTCAAACAAAGGAAAAGAGACTTTGCTTCTCAAATTCATAGTTCCTACTTCATAGAAAATAGTTCACAATCTTTCAAATTAACAAACAAGAAATACTTAGAATTCAAGAGTTTCAAAATTTATTCTTTGCAAGAAAAAGACTTAGAATTTAGATTCAGAGAATAAGACATGCTTGTTAGCAAATACAAAAAATGCATTCATCATTACCTTCATGTCTGAGTGCTTGTTTGCATTTTCATGCATGTATGTTGTGTTAAATTGTTTGCAACTGTTGTGTTGAGAAATTCTCTTTCCTTTTAGCACTCTGTCAAACCCTAACCTCCATGTTTTCCTCTGAGATTGACCAAATAGAGAGTTGTGTGAGTCCTTTGGTCCCCTTCTTTGATGTACTGTGCAATTTTGGCTAGGAAGAAACAACCTTTCCACTTGGTGTACCACCTCCATTTCCCATTCATGCATTCCTTCTCCCCTTTTCCCCTATGAGCTGTTAGAGAACGTTAGTGGTAATTTTTCATGTGTTGGGTTGGACCAGCACATTGCAGTGGGATTGAAAAAGGAAGTCGACCTTCTCTGGAGATTTGACCTCATACTCGCAAAGATCCCACACTTTGAGGTCATTTCCATTTTGTCATTGGAATGTTGAGCTTCATGCTTAGTAGCATGCAATTTGATGTTACAACAAGAACTTAAGAAGACATCCTCCAAAGATTCAAAGACAAATCAAGATAGCAAGAAAGAAGGTGGATTCATTCTTGTCCAAATATAAAGAAGATTCAAAGGTCCTCCACCTACTAGACAGCATGCCCCTACAGGGTTCTCTCAATCTTTCCAAGGTTATTTTTATTCTTGTAAAAAAAATTAACATAAGGTTGTTGATTGTAGATCTAGTAAAAGAAGTAATAATTACATGGGTAGAATATCATTTGTGCCTCAAATGTATGATACTATTTCTTTAAATACATATTTCTATGCTTGCAACAACTTTGGTCATAAGGCTGTAGAGTGTAAAACTAAGGTTAGAAGGAATAACTTTGTTTTGAAGCACAATATTTTATGTTACAGGTGCAATAAGGTTGGGCATAAGGAAAATTTTTGTAGGAGTGGTTTTGTGAAGCCACCTGTTTAGAACTGAAAGAAAGATGAAACCCTAGTTGTGAAAAAGAAGGGAAATAAAAAATTTTAGAAAGAGAAACAAGGTCAGGAAAATATGAAGAAGGATGATTACATGCTTGTGTATTCTACACATGACCCTGTAATAAACTGAGATAGAGAATTATCTTAGGGGGATCCATCATTTGTAAATTCTTCATCATAAAGGAAGGATTGCATTCATCATTGCCACATTTTTTAGAAAAAAGCATAAACTATGTCATTATCATTTAGACAACAAAGTTTATAACTTGCTATATTCTTCATTTGTTAGGAAAAATTTTGTAATCATAATTAGAAGTGATTTGATTTCATTCAAAAAGATACATCAGTGTGTCATATTTATCTTAAGAAAATCAACAAAATATTTTGAAACATGTCACTTTCACTCACTCATGTGCCCACTTGAACCCTAAGTCTTGCTTAACAGTTGGTTTGGTCTCTTGTACTACCCAAGCATTTCTATTGTTGGCCTTTTATAGTGTTGCTTCTATTCAAGGAATTTCACCCCCTCATGATGTTGGTGTGTCCATTGTTTTTGTGCACAGATCTATAGTTTCCATGGCCATTGTTTTTGTATCCAAGGTTGCTGCTAGGGGTGTTTTGGAAATTGCTACTTATGATCAACATCGATCTTCCCCTAGACATTCCCCTTGTAAAACTCCTTTGTTTTCTTCTCTTCATGTGGATGATTTGCATTTGGTGATGTTTTTGTTGTTGGGGATGATAACAAAGTTCCCCCTCATGCCTCTACTATAAGTAAATCATCTGCGACAACTACAACTTCTTTGCATAGTTCTCTTTCCCAAGCGAGCTCTTTCTAGTTTGGTTTAGGAGATGAACTAAAGTGCTCATTTGTTGGTGCTCATGATTTTGGGTCGATTTCTTAGCTATGGATGCAACCCTTTCCTTGTCTTGTACTTCATGTTATTTATTCAAGTTCAAAGGTGATTGAGAGTGAATAATTATTTACCTCACATGCATTGATTTGTAGTTTCACTCTAGTTCTAGTTGTGCCTCCCTAATTTGAATCAATAGATCTATAATACCTGGGTCTAATAACAGATGGATGTATTGAGATCTATCCATGTGCTAAGGGATTTTTTATTATTTCCTTTAATGATAATCATGATCGTAATACTATCTTTAAGGTTTTTGTGTGGATGTGGGGCCAATATCCCCCTTTTATCTACCCTAGTCTCCCTTGTTTAATCAAACAATAGAACCATTAAAATCTTCACCCACTTGTTGCAAGGTATGTGTCCTTGGTTTCCTTGTGCTGTGCAGTGTAGTGCTTGGGTTCGTGACATGGATTAATTGCCTCCCTTGGATTCATTAATTATGGAAACTGTTGTATCAGACATTAACAGGTCAATCTTTTGGTGCAATGACAATCGTCTTTGCAACAATCGGTATCAGAGCCTGGTTCAGAGTTCCAACCCCTTGCTTGCAGTAGGGGGATTGTTGTAAGGTGTGCACCCTTTGTCTCCTTGTGTTGTGTAGTGCAACACTTATGTTCATGACATGGCTTAGCCGTCTCCTATGGATTCATTAACTCTGATGATTGTATCAAACATTAACAGGTTGATCTTTTGGTGCAATGACAACTGTCTTTACAACAATTTAGATTAGGATTTTGAATCAATTCACTCATACAATCTATTCTTGGATTCTTTTGGACTTGGATTTGTCCAAGGCTCTTCCTACATAGATTATGTTGATTGTTGTTGATTTTTATTGGTGCCAGATTTTGGACTATGAGGGCATCCCTCATTACAGGTCATGCGGCTAAGAACTGGGGCCACTCTAAGCCCAAGTCTCAATCAACCTCTTGGTAGTAAGATACTTGGCCTGAGGATGGCATCATTCCTTCAATGGAATTGTTCCCTAGTTCTCCTTCTATTGAGGACTCTCTAGTTGTCCCTTTGGTGTCTAATTTTCCTGTAGCTCCAATCATTGTTGAGGACTGTCAAATTGTTGACTGCTGCAACTATGCCTTTGGTGCTTGTTTCGTTTGCTCTAGTCAATGCCATGGTGGTGGCTATTACTAATCCTCCTATTAGTGTTCTTTTGAATGTCACAGATGAGTTGGTTGATTCACCCCATGATCAAGGTATTCCCCCTACAAGTGGCACTTTAGATTCTTGGCCTATGGTACATATGAGGTGTGGCACCCCTTCAAATATTTTTGTGCCTCAAAAATCTAAAAAATTTAAATGGGTTTTTTTGGTTTAATTTTGTTGGAAAGGGTTTATATTCCTTTCTTTACCTGGTTCTAATGGGCTTTGCATGTGTGAGATTAGTCCCAAAACTTTGATTCAAACCATTTATTAATTGACTTCCAACTAAGAATGTTTTGTGAAGTTGGCCAATTGATGATGAACTTCCTCTATAAATGGAAAAGCTTGTTGTTCTAGTATATTGATTTCATGTATTATTTGAGATACTTATATGACATCTTAATACAAAATGACTAGTGTTATATATGGTTCTAAATCAAACCCATGATTACAATTTTTGCAACATTTGGGGGCTGGAAAACTTGTTTTCTAAACATCATGTATAATCATTCACTTCTTGTTATAGGATAATTCCCATTTGGAGCACTATGATACAATTTCTGAGATGAATTTTAGATGTAAAAAAACTCCCATCTAATAAATAGTCACCAATTACATCACACTTAAATGGCTGGAGTGATAGCAATTAGCTCACCCAAAAAAAACAAAACTACAACTAGACACAAAACACAAGATAGAGGGAATATCGACATAGTTGCTAAAGAGTGGAAAAACCAATCCATTTAGGTCAAGCTATGTGGCAGGGCCACTTCCAAGCACAACCCCTATACTATCTAGCTCTAGGAAAATTCACTGCCATGACAAATTCACCTCAAGGAAAATTCACCACTAGAAAATTCATCATATTAAAAGTTTGCAATTAATTTTGCAGCGGTGAATTGCTAGTGGTGAATTTTCCTTGAGGTGAATTTTTCATGGTGGTGAATTTTCCCATGGTGAATTGTTGGTGGTGAATTTTCTAGCGATGAATTACGAGCAATGAATTTGTCTACTATCTACAGGGTTTCATAAACTTGATTTTTTGATTTTGTTACCTTCGCATTAGTATCACTATGTAGAAGAGACAAAAAGCACAAAACATACTGCCTAAAAATTCTAGTCAAGTGAGATAAAACTATATAGCTCCAAAGAGCCCTGAAATTGCATTTCCATGCTTGTTTGTTATTACTATCATATTTATTAATTATGCCATAGATATTTTTTGAAATTAAATTAACTGTAAACTTTTAATTTTAAAAGAATTGGTGAGTCAAAGAAGATTAACATTCAAATTTATCAAAATTTATTTGTGGAATTTGTGTATTAGATGAAATGAGCTATTAGGAGTAGATTAGATTTTACCACTCTTCAATTTTTTACAAGTGTCACAAAAATTTGATGCAATTGTTTGGGACATTACAATTACATCAACTTGATCACAACTTGATCAAATACTTTTTTGTAATCATTTATGCCAACTAGTAGCATACTAGTACAACCATGCTTTCAATTGGTGTTTTTTAATGTGTGGATTTAGGATTCTCAAGCATACAACAAGACCGAATTTTTGAGGAAAAGCAAAGCAATAAGTTGCAACTATCCTTTGATGTGTATGATTTGATGCACATTTACTTTAACTTTTGAAATTTGAATAATCAACCATAAAAATAAAAAAATTATTACTTCCTTTTGATAATTTTTATGATTTATGAATTGTATATTTAGGCCTAAATTTTTATTTTTTTTATCAAGGATGAAAATTTATTTATTTTTCAATTGTTTACAAATTTAATAATTTGCATTTATATGTCAAGACAAATATTTTTTTCATTTATTATGTCCATTTGTTGCTCCTTTGTATATTTTGTGGCTAACTATTTCTTCTACAATTCTAATACTTGAGAGTCTCAACAAATTTCTAGGAAAAACACACCTCAAGCAAAATTTATTATTAGTGCTTCAAAGACAATAGGGGAAAAAGAGGGATCTTTCCAAACAAAAGTGTTATGAAACATATTCCAAGGCAACATAATTCATTTATGTATTGTCGATATAGTCCCTTTTTTATACATATTTTAAGAAATATTTAGACTTCCATGAATTGCATATATTGTAACACAATTTTTTTTAATTTTAAAAGACCTTATAATAAAATTAAGAGTTAAAAAAAGCAGTCAAATCCTTCAAAAAAGTAGGTGACATGGGGTCATAGAACAACAAAAAGATGACTCCCTAAGGGAAACTACCATCAAGTCACTAACTCTTTAGAAATTAAATTAAACCTTTAAAATATGTTACACTCGAGCAACATGAAACCCAAAAAAATCAATGTGTTTTGTAAGAATGGGTCATTTCCATGCGTGCATCCTTAGTCAACTCCTTAAGTGAAGGATCATCAAAGCCCATATCCATGAGGCAACCTAGGTTTTTGAATAAATTACACATAGCATCCTCAACAGTGAGTGGAGTGATACATGCCAATGAAGACACATAGCCAAAAAAATCCATGTTCTTGTAATAAACCTCATTTGGCTACTAAAATTTATTTTTTAACTAAAAAGTTTTAATCACATTTCAAAATAATATATTGTAAATCAAATATATAATTATTTTTACTATTCCACTAATGAACACCCATACTAATACCTACATCAATATGTAAGCATCCAACATGAATGTTGTATACAGATGCATGTACACAATAGTGTATAAATAATGGACATAACATCACTACAAATCAATCCACAAGAATAAGAAAACGCTAATAGGTGAATCCATTTTTTCTTAGATTATAAGAGCATATAAACTGACATTAATTTTATAGAATACACATTTAAAATATGTACCAAAGATTTACTATTAGAATTAAATAGATAACACCTTAAATGCTATTGGTTACTAGAGATGGTACATTTCCTTTTATATGTCCAGATGGTTCTTGGTTTGGAGGGTAGAGTGCAATATGACCCCACCCATATAAATAAGAAAATACTATCCACCTCATCCAAGAGGACTTTGAGGTTCTTAAATCCATTATGCCAAGGTACTAAGTTAGACATCAACTATGTAAAACCAATACTTGTTCTTCCCCATTTATTTGTATAGCATACATATGTTGACCACAAGCCATGAGGAGTAGATGCATGACCTTACCACATCCTCCAAATTCTTGCTACCTAGTTCACTCAACCTTTCAACCCTTGATGGAGATGTAAAATTAGGGAAAATAAATGCTTGTGCATCCCATACTACAACATGGGCCCCTCCTTTTTTGATGTTATTACTACTTGTGATGATAGAACAAGCATATCATAATACTTGTGAGTGTCATTAACAAGCTTATAAAATTACATCAAACACATACTTTAGAACAACCTAATACTATTGTCTCAACTCACATTAGTTTTCAATTATGTGCATAATATGTTGAACCCATTAAGTGGGTGGATCAGAGAATCCATCACTTGCATGCTACTTGAAAAATCCATCTAAGCTAGGTGGGTAGCTCCCAACATCCATCACCTACGTGTTATTGATAAAATTGTAACCACATGATACAATCTATTGCTTTCATAGTTGAAGTGTTCTCACTAATTTCTATCATGTTAGAGCAACAAGAAGCTTATCTATGAATGGGTCATAAGATTTATTAGTTGGTGATCACCTTAAGAGGAGAAGAATTGATGCAGGAGCGTCCCTAGTTGTAAAGCAATCCTATATCAATTGAAAACAATTCTTCTCATACATTGCATTCAATATCAGTTTTAGTATTTTATTCTACATTTTACTGCAGTATCATTTCTGATCTCACGGAGTAGGATATAACATCTAAACATTGGCATCTATCACATATCTCGATTTCACATCATTTGCAATGTAAAAAGTTATCACTCTTAGAATTTCACTATATGTCATCGTTGGAGCATTTAGGGCCGACCTGGTCCATATTTCTTATAGTGGACCTATTCTAGACCATGCATAGCTTAAGGGGACACCTTACAAGCATCTTGGGCTCATTGGGATCTATCTTGGAGATCCACAAGTTATTTCATTTCCCATGGAGTTATCTCTTCATATTTTGAGGCCAACCTTCATGTATGATCATTCATTAGGTTATTAACCCTTGTGGCCGACGTGGGCCTTTGTTGGAGCTTGAGAAGCATATTTAAGAACATTATAATTCATTGTAGATCATCAGTTAGTAGTTCATGATTAGATAGAACCTTTACATTTTTGTACCAATCCTTCAGGGTATGTAATAAGGCCTTTGGCCAATTCTATTGTTGAAAGCCACTAAGGAAGGACTATGAGCCCTTGTAATCTCACCATGAGGCACATTTCACATGTAATATTTCCAATTCGATAATACATCATATTTGTAGATCCTTTTATTTGTGTTATTTCTGTTGTGTTGACTCATTGCTACACGGTTTGGACTGTTCCACTTGAACCCTCCAACTGTGACTGCACCAAGTGGTATTAGAGTGAATTTTTGAATCTTGAAGGCATTCCTTGTGGTGAAAAAATTGCAAAACTAAGGTAGACTACATGTGATTTCAACCGATCACTGATTCTAAGGTAGTTGAAACCCTTGTAGCCAAATCACCAAATTAATGTAGTTGCACTAGTTGAAGGGAGACAAGTTGCCAAGAAGAGTGTCTTCTATGGCGAATGTTGCTAAAAGAATGGATGAAATTTTGGAGATGATGCAAGAAATGTGGGCTAGATTAGATGTTGTTGAAGAAGATTGAAAGCGAGGCCTAAACCCTAGGAAATCAGATGAAACTGATGAGAAAGTAAAACAAGTTGCAAATCAAATTGATGATGCCCTATGATGCAGGAGTATCCAACTGTGTAGGGAAATCTTGCATTACCCAAAAAAAATTATTTATTTATTTTCTTTAGTTGTTTTGAGTCCCATGATGGCACTTAAGGGGTATAAGACTTTCAGGCGTCAAAAATAGTGATAATCAAACACTTATTGTTTTTCGTAAGTTGGCCTAAACGGGCTCGTATGGACATGAAAATTTACCCCAAGGAGAAGAGTTGAAAAAAAAATTTGATCACAAAAGAATCACCTCAATACTGTTGTGTATGTTTTGCACACACGCCCCGCCGTAAGCGGGGACCCCCTTTTTTTCACTCCTGACAGGCTGCTTTGCTCCTATCTTGTTTTGCGTGCCCCATTTTCCAAGCCCAAATTGGTCATGTGCCTTCAAACGATCAAATCCCCTACCCAAATTCACCTACTTAGGGTATTCAAATCTGTGGAGAAATAAAGTCGCTCGTCCCCTTTCTACCTTTTATCTTGTTCCTGCTATTTTGGAAACATCCATAGACCCCTGTCGGTCCCGTTTCCACATTTTTGACTTTGGGGGCAACCTTTCTTGGATTCAGGATGTGTTTGAAGTGCGTAAATGAACTGCCAAGGTTTCGTCAATGTTCCGTTAAGTTTCGATGGTTTCAGAACTTTCCCTCTGGAATTCCCTTCCTCAGCTATTTGGAAACATCCGTGGACCCCTGTCGCTCCTGTTTCCACAATTTTGACTTTGGGGGCAACCTTTTTTGGATCTGGGATGTGTTTGAAGTGCGTAAATGAACTCCCAAGGTTTTGTCAATGTTCCTTTAAGTTTCGATGCTTTCAAAACTTTCCCTCCGGAAATCCCTTCCTCCTTGGCTATTTGGAAACATCCGTGGACCCCCGTTGCTCCCGTTTCCACAATTTTGACTTTGGAGTCACCCTTTTTTGGATCTGGGATGTGTTTGAAGTGCGTAAATGAACTACCAAAGTTTCGTCAATGTTTCGTTAAGTTTCGATGGTTTCAGAACTTTCCCTCCAAAATTCCCTTCCTCCTTGGCTGTTTGGAAACATCCGTGGAGCCCTGGCAGCCCGGCCTCCGGAGCCCAGCCCCTTTGTGGCCATTTCCAGGACTCCACCTCTCTGTGGCCATTTTTGAACATCTGGCGGCCACCTCCCTTCTGGCCTCCGGAGCCCGGGTCCTCCGTGGCCATTTCCAGAAGTCTGTCCCCCTTTGGTTGTTTGGAACATCCGGTGGCCATCTCCTTCCCAGCCTCCGAAACTTGGGCCCTCCGTGGCTGTTTCTGGGAGTTTGTCCCTCCTTGGCTGTTTTGAACATTCGGGAGCCTACCTCCTTCCCGACTATTTTGAACATCCGGGAGCCTCCCTTCTTCCTGGCTGTTTTGAACATCCTGGAGCCTACCTCCTTCCCGGTTGGTTTAAACATCCTGGAGTCTGCCTCCTTCCTAGTTGTTTTGAACATCCGGGAGCCTCCCTTCTTCCTGGTTGTTTTTAACATCTAGGAGCCTACCTCCTTCCCGGCTATTTTGAACATCCGGGAGCCTACCTCCTTCCTGACTATTTTGAACATCCAGGAGCCTGCCTCCTTCCCGACTGTTTTGAACATCCGGGAGCCGCCTCCTTCCCGGCTGTTTTGGCTTATGTCCGCTATCTGCCTTCTGGCTTTCTTCCGCCGTCTTTCTGCCCTCTGTCGCTCACACCCTTGAAGCACACATTAATGTTTATGGCCCAAATGAGCTCCAAATATGAATATCAAGATATTTTGATGATGCATGGATAGATCTAACAAGGAATTTGTAGGTTTGACTGACATTTTCCTTAACTCATGTATAAATGCACTTACGACATTTCGTGTTTGCAGGAGTCAAGAAGCCTTCTGTAGGTCTATCGAAGAGGCCCATTAAGAGAGTTGTCCTACCTTTTTCTAGATGATGATGATTTCTAAAGAGCTTTTCGCCCAAATCAGGGGCCACCAATCCATTGATGCAAGTCATCGACTGACTTGTTTGATCCAATCAAAAATGTTGCAAGTCCACCAGATGGAGGGCAGCCTTCAAACAATCTATGCTACAGTAAAAAGAGAAATCAGCTACAAGACAAATTTGCTACAGTAACTGGCACTAGATGACAAAACAAAGAAAAGACAAGGAATGTATTTTAAATTGTTGGATATTGGGGGTAGGTGAAGCCCTAACTTGTAATGAATCTGAGCCACTCAATACAAATTGATCCTAGCCATTCATTTGGACTTTAGAAAACTATAAATAGGGGCTTGCCCCTCATTTGTAAGGGTTGGAGAGCTATTGTAAAAAGAATTTTACAGCAATAGAAGACAACATTGCATGATTTTATAGATGTTCTCTTTGATTTTGCTCATCTTGCATGCATGGTTCTACTTCCATGTTAGTTTTAGTATTAGTTTCTTGAATGGCTGTTATGATGGTGTTGCTGTTATAGTATTTGATGAGCTTCTAGCCCATACTTTTAGCACTTGTTGATGACAAGTTGTTGTACAAAGTTAGCCTGGGCTTCTTTTTGTCATTGCTGCAACCTAATTCAATTGCATGTTCATGATGTGTATGTGTAATTTGAAAATCAGCAGACCTTAGAAGATTGCACTGGTTTTGTGTAGCTGTAGGTTTCTCTTGGTCAAGGAAAACTCAGTTTAGGAAGCCTGTCTACTTTAGCAGCCACCATTGTTATTGTTCATTCGTAGCTTAGGATTAGAATAGCTTTCTTAACCCTTCTCCTTTTGCTGTTTCTTTTAATCCTTGGTTAGAGTAGGATCCAAAGCATCACCATGAAGCCAAGTCAGATGAACTTGATGAGTTTCAACTTGTTTTTTTGAGTGGACAGTCACTGTTCATTCACTTCCAGCACTTTGAAACTGCATTTGCAAACCCAACTTCCTATGCTTTGTAACTCATCCGTAAGACCGCCTTGTGATTCCAACAAATCACATCAAACAATTGAGATATTCCAAGCACTATCAAGACCTGACATTAGAGACCTTGGGATAGTGTTCTGCAATCTGATTGTGGAAGATTGTCTTTCAAGAGAGGTAGTGCACCTATGCACTATCTGTGTTGAGAAGTGCATAAAAAACACATCAATAGAACTACCGCTAGAAGGAGGGCATGACATGTTGAGGCTATAAAGCTGAAAGTTGGAAATCAAAAAGAGCACTTTCAAAGAAGAAATCTGAGATAGAGAGATCTCTTTCAATGCTAAAAATCAAAATTTTTTGAAGGTAAGTAGAAGCTGAGTCAAAATGGAGCAACATGCACAAATTGACATCACTCAATTACATACAGATTTGAATAAGAGACTGAAGAAACCATTGCAGCAGTTTGCATTGGTGGATAGATGTCGGGTCCATTGCACTTGCAGGCACAACGAGTTGAGGTGTCTGACTTCTTTGAACAAAATTGAAAAGGTCTTGCAAGGAGAAATCCCCTTCTTGGAAATCTATCTGCCCTTGGCCCCTGAAGACCCACAGGAAGAATTGCAAACCATGACAGCCAACGCATTTAAGGAACTGATCCAAGAACATTTGAGCAGCAAGGATGGACCAAGATTGGAGGAAGTACTAATGGCAAGTTGGTGTAGATTTCACAATGCGCCACATTCAAAATTTATGTGCCCATCATGTGACAACATCATTGCTCAAGCCAAGGGTTGTTCGAACAAGTTGGAGCAACCAAATCCCAATGAAGAGAAGTTATCCTATGAGGCAAAAGAGTTGTCAACATCCAGAGGACAATGAAGTAAGGATGAACCAAAAAATTTGATACAAACTGATGTTGGAGCAGCAAACATTGAAGTTGAAAACCAGGAGGAAGAGGTAGATTTCACTAGGACAATAAGGTGCCTTGGTGAAAATCTAATTGAAACCAGTTTAGTAGGCTTTCCCTCCATTGAAGAAGAGTAGTCCTCCACTCAAGAAGAGGAATGAACGACAATTGAAGATGAATTAACAGAATTTGCATTAACATATGCTAGGACAACCAACGCAAATACTAAAAATCAAGAAGAAGAGGAGGTTGAAAGCCTTGGGGCAGCAGAAGCAGATGGTCAAAGCATAAGCAAAATCGGGTTGGAAGACCTCTCCTTCATAAACGACAGTGATCAAGAATCTAAAAATGCAAATTTGGGGGAGTGGGAACAACCACTCGCCATGGCTGTCTACCATCAAGCTTCTTTTTTGAATGATGATGAGGACCCAGTAGCAGAAAGATATGACCAGCTCGTCTCCAGATTAGCAAGGGATTGGTCAAAGCTAAAATACCAAGTGGATTTGGAGGTGCTACTATTACCAAATTGGTGCAGACTTCATGATTCATCACACTCAGAGTTCACATGTGAACTAGGCCAAGAAACCATCAAACAAGTCAAAGAACAAGCAAGGTAGCCAAGTATCCGACCTCCTCTACTTGCCACTCAAATCGAAGTAGAAGACCAAGATCCTGAGTCAAGTGATGGCTCAGTTGAAGGTGGACCTCAAGAGGATGTTGGGGCAGCAATAGAAGGACAACAATACAGTCTCGGACTTCTGAGCGATGAAGTAGATCAAGCGGGAATGCTGTCCACCAGTCACCAAGAAGTTCTTCCTCTTGAAGAGCAATTGTGTACCATGGACGATGGGATTTTTGGCAAGTCTTCAGAGGGAAATTATGCAGTAGACTTTGGTCCCCTTGATGAGGTTCCATCAATTAATGACTTCTTTCCATTGGAAGCTGCACTACGGAGGTATGCTCATACCGAGGAAGAGCACATCCCAGAAAATGGTAGCAATGAATACATACTCCTTGAGCCCCTGAATGGTGATGCACTAGAGTTTCTAGATTGGGAGAGGAGCTCCTTCTCCATTTACAGTGATAGTGAGTAAGAGGAAACGAATGAACATCATGATGAGATGCATGAACAACAAAGGGAAGAAGACAAAGGTGGGGGTGTTTTGATGGCTGCCAACAGACATGACATACTCGGTCAATTACATGATTTAGCTGGTGGTTCTTCTGCCTTGATCATTGTTGATCCTCCCTCATATTCAGATGGCTGCAATAGGATATATTCATGTTTGTCATCATCCCATGACACTGAATATCACGAAAATAAGGCTAACACTTGGGAAAGGAGATGGGACAGCATGTTGCCCCTTGAAGATAGCAATCAAGAAGAGGTTTGGGCAACGGAAACCCAGGTAGATGAGGTGTACTTCCTCGAGGAACAACCAGTGGAGGTTGTGGGTCCCAATGGTAGATTGGAAGAGCTGTTTGCTGCCTCGTCCTCCCAGCCTTATGCACGCTTAATGTCCGAAGTGCTACACCCTCCACCGCGCCCGCCCGAGGCTACCAATGCAATGATCAATGATGTTGTGCTGGCTCTCAACTGTCCAATGTTGCCACCTCTGTGTGATAACATCCAGGTTCTATCCTTCCTTGCTCTAGTTAATTTTCATAGCTGCACTTATTATTTTGATATTGGGGACGAGGGAAAATGAACATGTTTGTGGATTAACCATGGGTTCAACGAGCCTCCTCAATTGCTGATTTTTCATGATGACATGGTTGAACTTGAGTGCTACAACATTGAATTTATTTTTTTAGAATATAAAGATAAATTTGCATGGTTAAGAATGACAACAATCGCTTGTTTGCTTATGCATGCACTGCGAAATCCAATGAGTGTTAATGTCAACTCGCCTTGCCTGAACATAATGCTTTGTAAATATCTTTGTACATAGTCATTTTTGAGTAGTATAGGTTTCCTGTAAATACTCCACTTTCCTGCTTTCCTTAGGTTAGTTGGTGTGTGTAGGTTGCTCGCTTTGTAGGTTGTTTTCCTTTCGTTTGCTTTCACTTTGTTGCTGCTTTGCTCGGGGTCCCTTTGCTTTTAGCTGGGCACATCTATGCGCACAATAACCATACTTATTGCCTGGGGTTGTTCTACATATTTCTTTGTCAAACTCTAATCAAGTCTTCAGAGTGGATGGTGAAGGTCTTCTGTTAGTGTCAAGCGATCTAGGTGTTTAATTCGAAGAGGATAAGTTGTTGGTTTAGTCTGACTTTGACGTATTCTGAAATCTTATAGCTCTTACACATCTTAAGAATTCGACGGCCACTATAGGGCCTTTTATGAAGTCTAGTTAAGTGAAAAATCTAAAATTCTGCTCTAGCGCCACTATGATTCTTAGCCCTGAGTGCAAGCTTCAATGCTTGCGGGTTGAAATAAAAGAGATGAAAAGAGAAAAGAAAGAAATAAAGAAAACACTGAAAATTAAAAGAAAGAAAAATTCAACTTTTCAGGGGTATCCGAGCAACTCTATCGGGGCTATGGACGCCCGACCGACAGTAGAGCAATATTCGGGAGATTCACAACGATAACCTCATCGGGGCTATGGACGCCTGACTGACAGCGAGGCAATGTCCCAGATGCTTTTGGAGTTAGAATAAACTACGTAGCTTAACTGAACGGAGCTTGGGTTCCTGTAGCAACTAAAGGATGGGAATTAACACAATTGCACACATTTGGATTTTCAGCATACTAAAAGTTGGGTTGGCTAGTGGTTTTGATCCTTTGGATTGGGCGTTTGGTTTGTTTGCCCTAGCGAGAAGGTTGGAACCAGAGATTCTGGGTTCGTGATTCCAGTTTGTCATCAAAATGCTCTGGAGCATTTCCCCAGCGAGTCGCCATTTGTTGTGCATGTTTTGCACACATGCCCCGCCGTAGGCAGGGACCCCCTTTTTTTTCACTCCTGACAAGCTGATTTGCTCCTATCTTGTTTTGCGTGCCCCATTTTCCAAGCCCAAATTGGTCATGTGCCTTCAAACAATCAAATCCCCTACCAAAATTCACCTACTTAGGGTATTCAAATTTGCGGAGAAATAAAGTCGCTCGTCCCCTTTCTACCTTTTGTCTTGTTCCTACTATTTTGGAAACATCTGTGGACCCCTGTCGGTCCCGTTTCCACATTTTTGACTTTGGGGGCAACCTTTTTTGGATTCAGGATGTGTTTGAAGTGCATAAATGAACTGCCAAAGTTTTTTCAACGTTCCATTAAGTTTCGATGGTTTTAGAACATTCCCTCTGGAATTCCCTTCCTCATTGGCTGTTTGGAAACATCCATGGACCCCCGTCACTCTTGTTTCCACATTTTTGACTTTGGGGGCAACCTTTTTTGGATCTGGGATGTGTTTGAAGTGCGTAAATGAACTGTCAAGGTTTCGTCAACATTGTGTTAAGTTTCAATGGTTTTGGAACTTTCCCTCCATAATTCCCTTCCTCCTTGGCTATTTGGAAACATTCGTGGACCCCCGTTGCTCCCGTTTCCACAATTTTGACTTTGGGGTCTCCCTTTTTTGGATCTGGGATGTGTTTGAAGTGCGTAAATGAATTGCCAAAGTTTCATCAACGTTCTGTTAAGTTTCGATGGTTACAGAACTTTCCCTCCAGAATTCCCTTCCTCCTTGGCTGTTTAGAAACATCCGTGGAGCCCCAGTGGCCCGGCCCCTCCGTGGCCGTTTCTGGGACTCTACCTCTCCATGGCCGTTTTTGAACATCTGGCGGCCACCTCCCTTCTGGCCTCCGGAGCCTGAGTCCTCCGTGGCCGTTTCTGGAAGTCCGTCCCCCTTTGGCCGTTTGGAACATCTGGCGGCCATCTCCTTCCCAGCCTCCAAAACTCGGGCCCTTCGTGGCCGTTTCTGTGAGTCCGTCCCTCCTTGGCTGTTTTGAACATCCGGGAGCCTGCCTCCTTCCCGACTGTTTTGAACATTTGGGAGCCTCCCTTCTTCCTGGTTGTTTTGAACATCTAAGAGCCTGCCTCCTTCCCGGTTGTTTTAAACATCCTAGAGCCGCCCTTCTTCCTGGCTATTTTTAACATCTAGGAGCCTGCCTCCTTCCCGACTATTTTAAACATCCGGGAGCCTGCCTCCTTCCTAGTTGTTTTGAACATCCAGGAGCCCGCCTCCTTCCCGGCTGTTTTGGCTTTCGTCCGCTGTCTGCCTTTTGGCTTTCTTCGGCCGTCTTTCTGTCCTTTGGCATTCGCACCCTTGAAGCACATATTAATGTTTATGGCCCAAATTAGCTCCAAATATGAATATCAAGATATTTTGATGATGCATGGATAGATCTAACAGGGAATTTGTAGGTTTGATTGACATTTTCCTTAACTCATGTATAAATGCACTTACGACATTTCGTGTTTGCAGGAGTCAAGAAGCCTTCCGTAGGTCTATCGAAGAGGCCCATTGAGGGAGTTGTCCTACCTTTTTCTAGATGATGATGATTTCTAAGGAGCTTTCTGCCCAAATCAGAGGCCACCAATCTATTGATGCAAGTCATTGACTGACTTGTTTGATCCAATCAAAAATGTTGCAAGTCCACCAGATGGAGGGCAACTTTCAAACAGTCTCTGCTACAGTAAAAAGAGAAATCAGCTACAAGACAAATTTGCTACAGTAACTGGCACTAGATGACAAAATAGAGAAAAGACAAGGAATGTATTTTAAATTGTTGGATATTGAGGGTAGGTGAAGCCCTAACTTGTAATGAATCTGAGCCACTCAATACAAATTGATCCTAGCCATTCATTTGGACTTTAGAAAACTATAAATAGGGGCTTGCCCCTCATTTGTAAGGGTTGGAGAGCTATTGTAAAAAGTATTTTGCAGAAATAGAAGACAACATTGCATGATTTTATGGATGTTCTCTTTGATTTTGCTCATTTTGCATGCATGGTTCTACTTCCATGTTAGTTTTAGTATTAGTTTCTTGAATGGCTGTTATGATGGTGTTATAGTATTTGATGAGCTTCCAGCCCATACTTTTAGCACTTGTTGATGACAAGTTGTTGTGCAAAGTTAGCCTGGGCTTCTTTTTGTCATTGCTGCAACCTAGTTCAATTGCATGTTCATGATGTGTATGTGTAATTTGAAAATCAGCAGACCTTAGAAGATTGCATTGGTTTTGTGTAGATGTAGGTTTCTCTTGGTCAAGGAAAACTCAGTTTAGGAAGCTTGTCTGCTTTAGCAGCCACCATTGTTACTGTTCATTTGTAGCTTAGGATTAGAATAACTTTCTTAACCCTTCTCTTTTTGCTGTTTCTTTTAATCCTTGGTTAGAGTAGGATCCAAAGCATCACCATGAAGCCAAATCAGATGAACTTGATGAGTTTCAACTTATTGTTTTGAGTGGACAGTCACTATTCATTCACTTTCAGCACTTTGAAACTGCATTTGCAAACCCAACTTCCCATGCTTTGTAACTCATCCGTAAGACCGCCTTGTGATTCCAGCAAATGACATCAAACAATTAAGATATTCCAAGTACTGTCAAGACCTGACACTAGAGACCTTGGGATAGTGTTTTGCAATCTAATTGTGGAAGATTGTCTTTCAAGAGAGGTAGTGCACCTACGCACTGCCTATGTTGAGAAGTGCATAAAAAACACATCAACAAATACCTTGCACGGTTTGGGAGAAATTAAAGTTTTTGTCTCAAGAAATTTCTCCAATGTAGCTTCAAATTCAGATATAAATCTTTAGAGGCCTTGAAACAACTCAAAATTGCAGAGCTCATTGAGAGATTTCCAATCATATGCAATAATAGAAAATCAGACACCTGGATCAAAAGTTATGAACCCGTGAAGTTGGTCCTCTAAAAAGTGAATTTCATAAAAAATTCTTCCTAGGTTAGAAATCAATTGGTGGTACTTTTGGTGCCAAAACAAAAAGGGGAAATTTGAACTTTCTAGAACATTCTAGGGTGGTTATTAGGGAAAATAAAAAGGGTTAAGTGGGGGTTGCAGAGGTGGCCCTGATAGTGCTAATTGTGCCTCAGAATAGTAGATTTTCTTTTTAGAGTTGATTTTGTTGTAATGAATCAAGCCCATGAGATTGTAGCATGTAAGCTTTGAATGTGTAATTTCATTTTCTAAAACTAATTGAAAGTGACTCATTTTTTTGTCTTGCATCTTCTGTGTTAGTATATGTTGTGATTTATGTGGGTTTTTGGTGATGTGGCCCTCATCACCCTAGGAGAAGAAGAATCAAATCAGGTGAAGATGTTGAAAGCAATTTCCAAAATTGGAAAAAGGCCTAGAGTTGAAGTTCAAAATTATGCAAGAAATTTGAATTCTGAAGAATTTATTGATTGGATAATTGAAATGAAAGAGTACTTTGAATATGAAGAAATTGAAAATCCGAAAAGAGTTAGATTTGCAAAAACAAAATTGAAAGATCATGTTGCATTATGGTGGAAAGAAGTCCAATTGGATAGAAATAGAAGAGGGAAAGATAAAATCATGAAATGGGATAGAATGGTGAGAAAATTCAAGAATCAATTCATACCAAATGACTAGGAATTTTAACTTTTGAAAAGACTACAAAATTTGAGGCAAAAGGAGAGATATGTGAAAGAGTACAATAAATAATTCTACAAGATGATTATTAGAACTAGTCATAGTGAAGCTAGAAAAGAAAAGATTACAAGATATATCAATTGAATGAGATCTAACATTCAAGAGGATTTGAGTTTAGTAAAAATGACATCATTTGAATAAGCATACCCATTTGCATTGAAAGTGGAGGAGAAGTTGAATAAGAAATTTAAGCAAAGAAAAGAAGTGCAAGAGAAATATTTCATAAGAATGGGCCCCAATCCAAAGAGAGAAGACCTTATGCATATCAAAACAAGGATGTAAAACCATACCAGAGTGAAGAAAAGGATGTTAATTCATACCACAGAGGTAGAGGAGATGAAAATTTCTACCACAGTGATAGAGGAGGTCATAATTCTTACCGTAATGATCGATACTAGAGAGAAGAAGGAAGATCTAAGAGAAGACCATTCAAAGGAACCTGTTTCAAGTGTGGAGGTGAAGAACATAGAGAATTTTAGTGTTATCAAGGAAGTATTAGAAAGAAACCCAAGCATATGGGAAGAGAAGCCTATGTGGATGAAGAACTAGTTGAATCCCCTAGATCATTTGGGAAGCTAGAGAAAGGTGAACAATTGGTGATGAGAAGAGCATTGATGTATGAAGAAGTGATTGAAGAACTATCACAAAGGAAAAGTCTATTTAGAACTAGATGTAAGTCCAAAGGAAAGGTATGTAAAGTTATCATTGATAGTGGTAGTACTGATAATCTAGTTTTAGAGGAGATGGTGACCAAATTAAATTTGAAGAGATTGAAACATCCTAACCCCTATAGGATAGCATGGATTCAAGATGAGCATAAGATATTGGTGAATGAGAAATGTTTGGTGAAGTTTCATATTGGACCATATAGGGATGAAGTATTGTGTGATGTTATTCCTATGGATGGATGCCATTTACTATTAGGAAGACCATGGAAATATGATAAGAAAACAATTCATGACGGGAGAAGGAATACCTACACTGTGACATCAAATGGAAAGATAATCAAGTTGATACCTTTGGAGGAAGAAGATAGGTGAGGTTTGTAGCATTGCCACACTATGTTTGGTAGATAGAAGAAATTTTCTAGATGGATTAAGGCATGAGAACATTTGTTTTGCATTCATTCCAAAGAAGAGAAATAAATTGGAGGTAGAGATCCCTAGCGTTGAGAGTAAAGAAGTTGTAGATTTACTGACAAAGTATCCAGACATCATCTCAAAGAATGTACAATTTTCCACTAATCTAAATTATCACTCATCATATAGATCTTATACTAGGAGCAAGTTTTCCAAACAAAGTGGCACATAGAATGACATCAATAGAAAATGCAGAGTTGAACTGACAGATACAAGAGCTATTGAGCAAAGGATTGATCAGAGAAAGTTTGAGCCCATGTGCAGTACTTGTACTTGCACCAAAGAAAGATGGAGAATTGAGAATGTGTATAGATTCTAGAGAAATCAATAAGATCATTGTCAAGTATAGATTCCCACTGCCAAGGATGGATGACATTATGAACTGTTTGAGTGGAGCTAAGTATTTTACCAAGATTGACCTAAAGGGTGGATACCATCAAATCAAGGTCAAAGAAGGGGACAAATGGAAGACTACATTTAATACTAATGAAGGATTGTATGAGTGGTTAGTGATGCATTTTGGATTTACTAATGCACCAAGCACTTTCATGAGATTGATGAATGAGGTATTGAAGAAATTCTTGGATAAGTTTTTCATTGTCTACTTGGAGGATATTTTGATTTTCAGTAAGACTAGGGAGGAAAATTTGTGGAACATTAAAAAATTATTGTAAAGATTGAGAGAAGAGAAGTTGTTGATTAATGTCAAGAATTGTAGTTTCATGAAGAAAAAGTTAATATATTTAGGATTTTTTATTTATGTTAAAGGACTAAAGATGGATCCAAAGAAAGTGAGCAATTTTATATTGGCCTACAATGGTAAACATTGGAGAAATGAGATGATTCCATGGACTAGCTAGTTTCTATTGAAATTTATTAGGAGATTTTGTAGTGCTTGTAACCCCATGACAGAGGCCATGAGAGGAGGCAAGAAGAAATTTAAGTGGACATCCATAGCACATAAGAGTTTTAAACTGTAGAAATAAAAGGTGATAAAGCAACCAGTGTTAGCATTACCTGATTTTTTCCAAAGTATTTCAAGTTGATTGTGATGCAAGTAGAAATGTAATTGGAGTAGTATTGATTCAAGAAGGAAGAACTATAGCCTATTTTAATGAGAAGTTGAATGATGCCAGAAGAAGATATTCAGTTTATGATCTAAAATTCTATGCCATAATTTAAGCCTTGAAGAAGTGGGGACATTACTTGTTGTCTATGAAATTTTTTGTTGTATACAGATAATCAAACTTTATAGTATTTGAATAGCCAAGGAAAGTTGAACAAGAGACATATGAGATGGGTTGTGTTCTTGCAGAGTTATACAATTGTGTTGAATCATAGGAGTGGCAAGTCAAACAAAGTTGTAAATGTATTGAGTAGGAGAAGAAATTTGTTGGCAGAGATGAGAGTGGAAGTACTGAGATTTGATGAATTGAAGCATAGGTATGAAGGAGACCTATATTTTTTTGAAGCATGGAAAGCATGTAAGGAACCAATAGTGATATAACAAAGCCAATGGTTGGATTATTTCATTTAGGACATGTTGTCCAAGGGAAACTAGTTATGTATTCCAAGGAGTTCAATGACGGAGAAACATAGTGGAGAACTAGCAGTACATTTTGGAGTGAACAAGATAGTAGCTTTGTTAAGTGAACATTATTTTTGGTTGGAGATGTATAAGGATGTTAGGAAGTATGTTTAGAATTGAAAAATTTGTCAAGTTGCGAAAGGAAGTAGTCAAAATACTGGATTGTATAAACCTTTGACAATACCAAAGAGACCTTGGTAAGATTTGAGCATGGATTTCATATTGTGATTTCCAAGAAAACAAAGAGGTTATGATTCTATCATGGTAGTAGAGGATAGATTTTCAAAAATGGCACATTTCATTCCTTGTAAGAAGACTAATGATATTGTGCATATTGTTGATTTATTTTTCAAGGAGATTGTGAGATTTCATCGATTTCCCACGAGTATAGTTTCAGAAAAAGACACTAAGTTCATTAGATACTTTTGGAGAATGTTTCAGAATAATATGAAGACAAATTTGAAGTTCAATTCAACGTATCACCCACAAATAGATGGATAAATAGAAGTGGTGAACAGGAGTCTAGGTAACTTGTTGAGATGTTTGGTTTGAGATAAAATGGGGAATTGGGATATAGTTTTATCACCAGAAGAGTTTGCAAACAATAATTCAGTGAACCAAAGTACAAGGAAGACACCATTTTAGGTTCTGATAGGAGTAAGTCCTAGAGGAGTTGCAAAATTAAGGGACATCAGTATGGAGAAAAAAGGAGTGTGGAGGCAGAAGAATTTATAGATTTCATAGAGACATTGCACAACCAAGTCTGGAAGCATTTGGAAGACATGAAAAATAAGTATAAGGAGAAAGCGGATGAGCACCATAAACATAAGGAATTTTTGGTTGGAGATGAAGTGATGGTATATTTGAGGAAGGAAAGATTTCTAGTTGGGACATATAACAAGTTGAAAATGAGGAAGTTAGGACCATGTAAAATTCTAAGGAAGTTTGATTTTGGAAATGCATATAAAGTAGAGTTACCAGAGAAATTGGGTATATCACCTATTTTCAATGTTGTAGACATGCATGAGTTTCATAAAGGATAATCAAGTGGCAGTAATAGTGAAGTAGCTTTGGAGGAGCAGTTACCAAATCAAGAAGCGAAGGAGATTGAATAGATTTTTGTTACCATAATTAGAAGGACTCACTTTTCTTCCAACCTCGAGTGTATGATGTAGGAGCATCCTTGGTTGTAAAGCAATATTATATCAACCATAAATAGTTCTTCTTGTGCATTGCATTCAGTAAAAAATTTAGTATATCATTCTACATTTTACCATAGTATTGTTTCTCAGCTTGTGGAGTAGGATATAGCATCTAAAAATTGACATCTGTCACATATCCATATTTCACATCATTTGCACTTGTATATCAAAGTTTATCACTCTTAGAATTTCATTGTATTTCATTGCTAGAGCATTTAGGGCCGACTTGGTCCAAATTTCTTATTGCAAACCTATTCCAAACCATGTAGAGCTTAAAGGGACACCTTAGAAGCATCTTGGGTTCATTGGGACCTATCCTACAAATCCGAAAGTTATTTCATTTTGTGTGGAGTTATCTCTTCATATTTTGAGGCTGACCTTCATGTATGATTATTCATTGGGTTATTAACCCTTGTGGCCTAGTGGAACCCCTAAATTTTTTGTGTTCCACTAATATTTGATGCATATTTGGATGTCTCATTAGTTATAAAATAGTGTTTCAAGTCTTAGGCTTTTGGTTTTACTCAAGTTTTAGGGTTTTGTTTATGCTCTAAACCCCTTAAAAATCCTAAGTTAACAATCCTTTGTATTATATTCTAATTTATAGTTGACTATTGCTAACCCATTCCTAGTATTCCAAGTTATAACTAAGGCCATCTTAGTTTTTTGCTCATCAACACCTGTTCCCTAGCTTACTAATTGCTACCAATTGAATTAAGTCATATCAAATGTTATGCAGGAATAAAAATCTTTTGATTATTTGCTATCTATCCTAAGTTTGAGCCTGCAATGTGTTTAAGTCTTATTACCTTTAAAACCTAGCGAATGACCCTTTTTAAGTCATCATTTAGTGCACATGTCTATTTAAAGACAACACATGGTCAGGATGGCCCACTGCTCTATTCCCATTGGTAGCCTGCTAACTTGTGACAATAAAATAATTAAATGAAAGAACCAATGGGGCATTCGGCAGGTGACACATGTCTGTCCTTATGGTGGGTCCTACCAATTCTCAAAGGCATCGGTGATGAAGGGCTATGAAATCAATGACTGTGATGAGATCTTAAGGATGAATCTCAACCATTCCATGCCAAACCAAAGGTGACCCACTGTCAAATCTCAACTCTCAATGGGGCAGTGGGTGAATGTTGCATGGCACCATTGCCACCATCAAAAGGACTATGGAGGACATAAATATTTTATTAAGTACTTCACAGTGACTATGGACATGGTAAAGAGTGTGCCAGTAAGCGTATTTTAGAGCACATGCATAAAACTTCCACAAGATGTTTTAATCTCGATAATTTATTAGAAAAGGAGGTTAATAGCCTAGGCGTAGGCTTGTGAATTAAAGGACACACATCTTGGAGGTTTTTGGGTTGATTTAGGATGTTTCTCTCTAGCTCACGATTGTAGATCTAAAACTTGCAAATTCTAGAAGGCTTGTGAGTGGCTTCCATGTGGACTCTCTCACAACTTGTAAAGTGCGATGGGGCCACGATGCCAACAAAGATGATGCACACATGGAGAAAAAATAGCCGAGTGGATGTCGAGTTAGCAAAAGGGTAAAATTTTGAAACTTCTTTGACAACATCTTGGTCGCACATTGATCCAGATCATGATGAGATCTATGGTGGAAATTCAAAGTTGCTCAAAAGGACATCATTAAGTCATTATGGTTTGTGCGAGCAAACAGTAATGGAAGAGTTGATGTTTTTCTATCGAATCTAAGGTTTTCTTCATCATAAAAGCTAGATTTAAACCTTTTCATTAATTACAAAAGCATTCAGAAGCATTTCGAAGATGTTGTAGTGCATTTCAAGCATTTGGTGTCTTTAATCTAGGGTTTTCCATGTTAATAAACCAATAAGTTCATTTCACACCTCTTGGGCTAAATTTCCTCTTGGTTTTCATTCAATTGCTATTGTTATCATCTCAATTAGGTTTTAGGGTTTCTTTTAAGGTTTTGCATTCATTAGAATTACTAAAAATTTAATAATTTTGTTAGTATTGTGTCAAGTTCACCTTAAACCTAAAATCCCTAGTTTAAACCTATGAAACCCTAGGTGAAATTATCCTTTAGAATAATGGCACTAAAAGTCCAAGTCCTTGGTTCTAAACCAAAAAAGAGATCACTAGTTGAAGACTTGCTTGATCAATTACCACCCTTAACTAGTGAGAAATGGATAGGGAAAACCATGTTTCATGGCCCTAGATTCAAGGATGGCATTGTCGACAAGAAATGTACTATTAAGGATGCTACATTGTTGTGTTGAAAAAGACAACTAAGAGGGGCATGAATCAGTTGTAGCAATTTTAACCTTTAGAAATTTCACTAGATGTTAGATCAATAACCATTCATAAATTCTTTACTCTATTAATTTGTGATTAATCATTAAGTGAAAAAGAAGAAACTAAAAGATGTAAAACCATACACATAATAACACCAAATTTATGTGGAAACCCCAATGAGGGAAAAACCACGGTGAGGATTAGCTCACAATATGAAGAATTCCAAAACTGAATGCAAAGGCTCACTGCCAAGACATGACTTGTCCAAAATAGGACTTACTGTCCAATGAGGTTTAACCACCCAGAGGGCTCATTGCCACAAAATTACAAAGAAGATAGGAGAGGATTGTCATAGAGAGAAAACTGTCTCAATATAACATAGATTTCCACCATAATTCTTTTACACACTTACAAACATTCTTGAATGATAGAGTACACCTTCAACTCACTGCCTCCAGAAACTTGGTAATTAAGTCTCACATTGATCTTCTCAAACTCGTATCTCACACAATTTTTCAAATCTATCTTTCTTGCATTCAACTTTCACAAACATCTCAACTTATATTTATACTGCCTTCAACCTCGAAACTCATCCAAGGTCATCCATTTATCATTTGTATTTACAAATTCAAATTAGGTTGGCACCAAAACATTCTATGGTGGAATTAGAATGAGAGTGACCCAAACACATACTTAATGAGGACCTATATAAGTCCCAACATGCTTCCATAAACTTCATGAGTAGTGTTTAACACAAGGTTAGCCAAACCCATGCAAAACATATAAAAAAATTAAGCACACACAACATTAACATGATCCAATCTTCCAGATAACAAATTTCACTTGAACACAACCTCATCAGCTTACTCTCAAAACTACAAATCCTGAAACTAACATATAGAGAAATTCGAAGCAACTACATTTCTCCCAGACCTTAGCCAAACACACCAAAATGCACAGTGACATGTTGGTGAAGACATCTCATATTGAACAATGATCCAAATACCCAAATTATGGATACAACAAATACTAACCATGAATATTGCCTCAAAACCATACCAACATACGAATACATCCCCGAGCAAAACGTGGAGCACACACAAAATACCTACAAACTTTCTTTATTAATTTTCTCAATATCCTTGACATATATAGACAATAACCAACTTCCATAACACCAATGAAAACAACAACTAGTTGACATCAATGACAACACCTTCATACTTGCAATAATTTCTCATTTTGTCATTGATGGAAACACTTGATGTTAAAAAACATCAAAGGCAACACAAAAAATTTGAACCATCAAACTCCAAAATGCTCTCTCCCCCTTACTTTTTCTTTTTCACATGATACTTTCTCCCCCTTTGACATCAATGGAAAAGGAAAAATATATTTTACATTGTTCTCCCCTTTGACATTAAGAACATTACCATTGCTAAATACTCCCCTTTAGGAGTATACCCAATCAAATCCATAATGATAACATGTGACACTACCTACTCCCTCTAAGAGGTATCCACCAAACATCAGTCCAGAAGAAAGATAGATCCATAGATCCATCAGACTGATGCATCTCCATATGCATCTAATTCAAGAAAGGAGGGGCAACAACCCATAACTTCTCTCGAAGATATTGAAAAGTATCTTTAGGAAGAGCCTTAGTGTCAATAATCTGATCCTTTGTTAGTACATACTCAAGCTTTACTTCATTCTCCATAACTTTCTCTCTCAAAAAGTGATACCTTATTGATATATGATTTGTCCTTGAGTGCATCATTGGATTCTTTGAAATGTTAATTGCACTTGTATTATCATAGGAAATAGAGATGGGATCATCATGCAATACTTTCATATATTTTAAAGTCTATCTCATTCACAAAACTTGTTTAGAAAAAGATGCTGCAACAATATACTTAGCCTTTGCAATGGATAAGGAAACTGAATTTTGCTTTTTACTTAACCATGATACCAATCTACAACCAAGGAAGAATGCGCCACCACTTGTACTTTTTTGTCATCAACACAACCTACCCAATTTGCATTTGTATAAGCACTTAGTGTAAAATTATCATCCCTAGGATACCATAAGCCATAATCTAGAGTGCCATATAAATATTCGAATATCCTCTTAATAGCAACATGTGTTTCTTTAGGATCTTCTTGAAATCCTTCCACAAGACAAACTGCATGCATGATATCTAGTCTGGTAGCAGTTAAATACATCAGTCCTCCAATCATAGATCTGTATTTTCTCTAATCAACTTTAGGTGAATCATCATCTTTACCTAATTTGCAGACAGTCACCATAAGAGTGCATACTGGTTTGGAACCATCCATCCCAAACTTCTTCAATATTTCTTTTACATACTTTGACTGTGAAATAAAAATCTCTTTTTCTATTTGATTGATTTGTAGCCCAAGAAAGAAATTCATCTCACCAAATATAGACATCTCAAATTATTTTTGCATCTCTTCAACAAACTCTTTGCACATTCTTTCATTTCCTCCAAATATAATATCATCAACATATACAACCACTATCAAGGTTTTTTCATTTTCAATTTTCAAATACAAATTGCTATTTGTCATACCTTTATTAAAAAAATTTTGAATCAGATATCAATCCAACCTTGCATACCAATCTCTCAGAGCTTGCTTCAATCCATATAAAGCCTTCTTTAATTTGCAAACCATATTTGATTGATCTGACAATTGAAATCCTTTTGGATGTTCCATATATACTTCTTCTTCCAACTCACCATTCAAAAATACAAACTTTACATCCATCTGATAAAATTTAAAATTCTTATGAGAAACAAACACCAATAACATTATGATAGCTTCCATCCTAGCCATCAGAGAAAAAGTCTCCTGAAAATCTATACCTTCTACTTGTGTGTAACCCTTACACACAAGCCTTGCCTTGTTTCTAATTACTTCTACATTCTCATTCAACTTGTTTATGAATACCTAGTTTGATCCAATTATGTTTTCATTTGCCAGTCTAGGAACCAATTACTAGCGTTTATTTTTCTCAATTTTCTTAAGCTCTTCTTCCATTTCTCTCATCCAATGCTTATATTTGCATGCTTCACTCACTGTCTTAGGTTCTACTATAGAAAGTAAGCACAAATTTATTTCAACAACAATAGTAGCTCTACTTCTTGTCAATACTCCTTTTCTCTTGTCTCCAATGATTTGATCTTCTGAATGATTATTTTTCACATATTTAGGCATCTTTGGGGACACCACCAGAGCTTCTTCTTCATTCTAATTTTCTTGTTCTTCAACAAATTCTTCTAATTCTTTGCAATCGAGTTTATCTGATACATATCCATCAACTTCAATTGAATTCTTCAATGCTTCATCAACCTTGAAATTTGTGCTTTCTACAATCTTTCTCGGCCTTTTATTGTAGCACCTATAAGCTTTGATTCTAAGGGAGTATCCAAGGAAGATACCCTCATCGCATCTTGCATCAAACTTTACTAAATTTTCTTCATCTCTTCTGATATAACACTTGCTTCCAAATACCTTAAAATACTTTACAATAGGAATCTTTCCATACCACAACTCGTAGGGAGTCTTAGTGTTGTTGTATTTTGCTTGAATTCGGTTAAAAACATAAACATCAATTTGAATTACTTCTCTCCAATAAAATTTTAGTAGACCTCCCTCAGTAATCATTGATCTAGCAACTTCTTGAACCGTTCTATTGTTTCTTTCAACAAATCCATTCTATTAAGGAGTTCTTAGAGAAGACAATTGTCTTCTTATTCCATGTTCTTCACAAAACATGTTAAACTCATTGGAGGTGAATTTTCCACCTCTAACAGACCTTAAGAATTTGATTTTCATGTCCATTTAATTTTCAACCATAGCTTTGAATGCTTTGAATTTTTCTAATGCATCATATTTTTCTCTAATAAAAGTAACCCATGTAAATATAGAGTAATAATCAATCAAAAGCATAAAATACCTGTCACCTTATAGACTTTTCACTCTTATAGGACCATAGAGATTTGTGTGAATCAAATCCAGTAGTTCAGAAGTAGATTGTTCCTTTGACCTAAAGCTACTTCTAGCTTGCTTTCCAAATTGACAGTCCTTGCAAACACCATTAACAGGATTTGCATCCCTTGATAAATCTCTTACAACTTGTACAACATTGATTCTCACCATATTGTCAAAATTCATATGACACATCCTCTAGTGCCATAACCAATTATCATTAATCTGAGACATAAAGCAATGTGCATTTGCACCCTTAAGTTGATAATTATTTCCTTTAGACTTCTTTCTAACAACAATCACTGTTTTGGATCCTTTCCTTATTTCACATTTCTCATTCTTGAACACAATATTATATCCTTTACTACACATCTGTCCAACACTCAAAAGATTATGCCTTAAACCCTTAACATAGTAGACATCATTAGTATTATGCTTTCTATCAAAACTAATTGAACCTATCCCACAAATATTAGCACCAGTATCATCTCCAAACTTAACTAAGCCTCCATCATATTTTTCAAGCTTAACAAAATTACTTTTGTCGCTGGTCATGTGATGTGAACAACCACTGTCAACAACCCAATAGTTCTTTTCTTGTTTAGTATGAAGAGAAGAGATCACATTACCTTCAACCTTCTTTGGAGCACTTTCCTTCAAATGTATTTTAGTATTAGGAGGAGTAGATTCATCTTTTATAGCCAAGAACAAGTATTCATTATCATCAAAATCTCCATAATCAGACTCTTCATAAAAAAATACTAGCATCTTCATTTACATTAATTTTTGATCATCTTTCCTTTGTTTTCTTTTCCTTCTCTTTATTTATTCCTCCCAACTCTTTTAGGACATCTCGAAGCATAATGACCAATTCCTCCACAACTAAAACATTTGAAAGATAACTTACCTTGATACTTATCAAAGACCTTTTTCATTCTTCTTACAAAGTTAGCTTCCACTTCATCAAAATTCTCTTCATCCAGATCTTCAACTTTTGTAACCTTGAAAGCATTTTTTGACTTCGATCCATTTCTCAAGCTAGGATTTCTCATTTCAAATGATGTTAGAGTACCCAAAAACTGATCTTTAGTATAAATCTTATAATCAACAAATTTCTCAATAGCAAACACCTTTTCACTATATGCATTAGGAAGAGTTTTGAGAATCTTCTTCACTATCTTGGATTCATCCACTATTGCACCAAGTCCTTGCATTCCACCTACTAGTTCATACACTCTTTATACATGGGATTTAATGTTCTCATCTTTAGTCATTCACAGGATCTCGAATTGTGCCTCCAAATTCTGCAACTTTGCTTCTTTAACCTTTTTATCTCCTTCATGTATCTTTTCCAATGCATCCCAAACCTCTTTAGTAGTCTTCATATTTACAACTTTAATTAATTCAAAATGTGAAAGACTATTCTTCAGAATAAATTTTGCCTTGTTTTTTGCTTCATATGCCTTGATTTCATCAACAGTACTCAGACCATTAGTTGTAGTTGTGTATGAAGTCTTATAAGATTTCTCAACATCATATCCACTGTATTCCAGATATCCTTCCATATTTTCATTCCAAAAAGTGTAATCGGTGCCATCAAACTTAGGGTACTCAATAACTATCTTATTTTCTATCCCAAACTTTCCTTAAGCGATTAATCTCTTCTCCAAGGAACCAAGCTCTGATACCAATTTTTAACAAGACAATTGAGAGGAGGGGGTGTATCAGTTGTAGCAATTTAACCTTTAGAACTTTCACCATATGTTAGATCAATAACCATTCAAAAATTCTTTACTTTGATAATGTGATTAATCATTAAGTGCATAAGCAAAAACTAAAAGAAGTAAAACCATACACACAATAACACCAAACTTACATGGAAAATACAATGAGGGAAAAAGCACAGTGAGGATTAGCTCACAATATAAAGAATTCCAAAACCAAATAAAAAGGCTCACTACTAGAAAGGATCACTACCAAGATAGGAATTTCTTGTCCAAAACAAGATTTACTGTCCAATGAGGGTTAGCTACTCGGAGGGCTCACTGCCACTGAATTACAATGAAGATAGAAGAGGATTGTCACAAAGAGAAAACTATCTCGATTTAACAGATATTTCCACCACAATTCACTTACACACTTGCAGACATGTTTGAATGATGGAGTACACCTTCAACTCATTGCCTCCAAAAAATAGGCAATTAAGTTTCACATTGATCTTCTCAACCTCATATCACACACACTTTTTCATATCTATCTTTCTTGTATTCATCTTTCACAAACATCTCAACTTATATTTATACTGCCTTTCAACCTTGAAACTCATCCAAGGTCGGCCATACATCATTTGTATTTACAAATTCAAATTAGGTCGGCACCAAAACATTCTACAGTGGAATTAGAATGAGGGTGACCCAAACACATACTTAATGAGGACCTAAATAAGTCCCAACACGTTTCCATAAACTTTGTGAGTAGTGTTTAACACAAGGTTGAACAAACCCATGCAAAACACATAAAAAAATCAAGCACACAACCTTAACATGATCCAATCTTTTGGATAACAAATTTCACTTGAGCACAACCTCATCAACTTACTCTTAGAACCGTAAGTCTTGAAACCAGCGTACAGAGAAATGCAACTACATTTCTCCTTAACCTCAATTAGACACACCAAAGTGTAGAGTCACATACTGGTGAAGATTTATTGTATTGAACAACGATCCTGAGACCCAAATTTTGGATACAACAACTACTGATAACCATGAATAATACCTCAAAATAATACCATAATAGGAACACATCCCAGAGCAAAACTTGGATCACACACATAATACTTTCAAACTTTCTTTATTACAATTTTCTCAATATCCTCAACATATATAACCAATAACCAACTTCTATAGCATTAGTGACAACAACAACCAATTGACAACCAGTTAACTAGTTGACATCAACGACAACACCTTCATACTTGCAACACATACTTGCAACATGTCGTACACTGGGTGGAAACTTTTCCATAGTTGGTTCAGAAATAGACATGCTCACATCCCAATATGCAAACCATGGAGGTTATACATGGCTAAGTTTATCATCCCCAACATGTACCTGGACATTTTCCTCCTAAAAGTTGTAGCAACTAACTATGAACCTTTTGTTAGGGTAGTTAGAACTCATTTTGGGAAAGAGATAGTTTGGGTTATAATGGAGGAAATTGTAAAAGTCTTCAAATTGAACAAATGGAGCAAAGACATGGTAGAGATTGATGACAAGAAATTAAGGAAAGTATATGAAAAGGTGAGACCTACATTTAAAGTCTCAGTGTTAGCTCATTTCTTGGCATTAACAGGAAAGGAAAAAGGTAGAATTTTACTTGGACCATCAGAAAAGGAGCCCTTTCCAATCAAGTACTTTTTCCTCTACTTTCAAAAAACATTTTATTCCCTATGTCAGATTCTAGGGTAAGATCCATCTTCAAGCATGCCAATTGCACCAATGTATATGGATGCTAGTATTCAACACGCCAACATCAACACCTTGTATGATTTTGCAACATACTATCAGAAGAGATACACAAATGCCTGGTAACATTGAAGAATGGGGGAACTCCAGGAAGGTTCTAGTGGTATTATTTGTTTATGCATATGTTCCTATATAAGGGTGCAAATTTCTTTGGTCAAGATATGGAGTTGAAGAGATTGGTGGATGGTGTAGTGATGCCTATTTAATCATGAAATCCCTTGTTAGATAGACATGAGCAGAAAAGTAGTTTTGTGGTTACCAAAAATGTCTTTTCCTCCAAATTAAAAAGAGCTTTGATTGTAGATATACAAAGGATTCCACCTGAATTGCATGATTTCTTGAGGCTAGTGGGAAGGAGGCCTGATTTGAAAATTAATCACAATTGGGGAGATATGATCCCTTATCAGGATTGTACAATTATCAGAGTATATGGAACAAGATAAACACCCCATGTACCTCCTAGGGATGTGAAATTGGTTTCCTTGAAGTCGTGTGGCAGCTGGATGATGCAAAGGATAATTACTTATTTGAGATTAGGAAAGGAACTTTTTTCCCTACCTACACAATATTTTTTATTTTGTTATGATAACCGATGGATGGAAGAATCTTCTTGATGATCTCAAGTCCTATGGAATGAAATATCGAGCATATAGGAGCTATGATCCAAAGGGTTTTATGGTTTGGTTGTGGGATAGGATAAGAGGAGGGAAGTATATTCATACCTTTTCATTCCTTGAAGACATTATCATAAATGATTTTTTATTTTCAAACAAAAGAGGATAGGATGAGGAAATGAATTTTTTTTGAGAAGTTGAAGAGATAAAAAAGGATTAATGACCCTCAATTTATAACTTTTTTTGATATAGAGGATGCAATTTTGAGAGTAGAAATAGTTATGCAAAATTTTGATAAAGTTGTTGCAACTTTGAAAGAGGAAAGAGTGGTCCAGGATAAGGGTAAAGTTGTGATCATTGTAGGGAATGATAAGGGGAAGGCCCCCATGACATAAGAAAGACCAACTCACCAGCCTCCCAAGAAGGTACGCATATATGCAAGTAAGAAGAGCACTATGAAGAAGCAGATGACCATTTCCACTCCAACACAATTAGAGGCATCAAGGACACCTTCTCCCCAGTAGCAATTACCACCATTATCACCATCACATTCTTCCACTCCACAAATAATTGATCTTGACTCACCACCTAGGGGACCATCTCCTCCTAAGGAGCCACCAATAAAAAGGCAAAGGGTTGAGTTAGTTGGCCTTGTTGATTACCCTTCCCATGAATCAGATGAATAAATTATTGTTGTAGAAGATGAAATAAGGAAAGGTATGCCATCCCCCCAAAGAGACACAATGCCATAGAATCTAAGTCTTAGACTGAGCAAGGCCGACCTTAGTGCGGTACATATTACAAAGGATGTTAGAGCTAAAGCTTGTGAGAGATTCATGGATGATGATGCATTTGTAAAAACAAAAGCATTTCAAGAATACATGTGCAGGGAAATGAAGGATGAATATGTGATGAGTGTTGAGATGAAGGAAAGTAAGAGACCTGAATTACCAATGAAAATTATACAAGTTTAGGTCTGTGAAGAGATGAGAACCAAGTATTTTAATATCACTGTAGGTGAAGGTAGAGAACTTGTTAGAAAAAGTGGTATATTGTTACTACGAGAATGGGATTTGGCATCAGCTATAGCATTTGATACAGTTAGAAGACATGATTCCCCCATCTTCAACACAAAAGAGGAAGTTACTTTGGCCTTATAGGGATTAGCCTTCAATTCCCAATGGGACACATTAGCCATTTAGACTTTAGCTCCAAGCACTAAGAAGAAAGAGGTTGCAAAATTGACTATTGGAGTCATAGGAGGGATAATCATTAAAATGGTATCAGATACATCTACTATAGAAGCAACTACTATGAATGTAAATGTAGCTTAGTTCACTAAAGCCACAATTGAGTCATTAACTGAGGAGAGGGACAAGTTTAGAACAAAGTATAATGACATAGTGGTTGAGTATAATGTGGGGAAATAGAAAATTGCTGAAATGAAATTGCAATTTGCATTGTGGAAGGAGAAATTTCAGTCCATGCATGCCCTAGGGCCATCACAGGCAACAATTTTTCCTCCCCCTTCCCCACAAGAACATCTTCCATCTTCTCCTATTCTTTCACCACTTCTAGTCCCAACTGAGGTTATGCCTCCAAGTACATCTGATGCACCCCCAACAGAGGAAATAAACAAGGAAGATTTGATGGAGAAGCTTAAGACTTTGGAGGAGAGGTGTCAGTAGTTTGATGAACTAATCCATGTGAGAAACTTGAAAATTGTGACTGTGGTGCTAGAACATTTAAATAAATGGATTGAGAAGAGATTAATAAGCATTCATTACAAATACTCCTCTATGTTTGATGCAATTAGGAACTTTGACAAGGATAAAGAGGTTTCCATACCATTGAGGGATAAATGGATCCCTAGATTCTAGGAATTAAGAAATATGGTGATTAGATCAAAACATTTTGCCAATCCACCACCTAGATTTGTCCCAACTTTCAAATTGGTAAACGTAATCAAGGAATTCCAAGGGTTGATTGAACCATTGGAAATGAAAATCAGGGAGCTAGTGAAGAGGTTTGATGAGTGGAGTTTCAATTTACTCACCGATATTTTGAATGAAAGTGGTGAAGTTAAACCTCTACAAGAATTGAAGGACTAAGAAAATAATGTGATTGCCACTTAGGCCAAGTTAATTTGTGATGGAGTGGATGTGGAGATGTTGAAGAATAGTATATCGGATCACCCACACAGGCATCTTCCTGGAAGATTTTGACAAAGAGGCTAAGCAGGTGGTGATTAAATACACTCCATATAGGAAGAAGGTAGACCAGGTCATTACATTTGAATGGCCTTCTAAGGAAGACTTTGAGCTTTGGAAGAGAAGTTATGTTTGTTGGACTCAAGGAACACTGAGAGGGGTGGGGGTGAATCAGTGTTCAACAAATTTAAATCTTAAACCATTAACACATAAACAAAAATAAAGATGCAAGCACATGAACAAGATAATAAAAGCACCATAACACGAATATTTTTACATGGAAACCCTGTTAGGGGAAAAACCACAGTGGAGGTTAATCCACAGTTTATACTCTGTTAAAAGTATGAATAAAAGGGAATGCACATGCATTCAGGTACACTACCTAGAGCTCACTACTCAAAATAAGGAAGGCTCACTGCCTTACTAAATGTTTGTGATTACAACAAAAATTTGAACTGAGAGGATAGCATCTCCAAATGCCTAGATTCAGTTCCAATGAAGTTTAGTAGACAATCTTCAACCCTTCTAACTGATTTTGCATTTCTGCCCTGCTCTGCTCTGCTCTGCTTTACTGCAACTACGCAAAGATTGCTCAACCACCCTTCTAATACTCACACACACATTTTTCCTACTCTTCATACATATTCACACACTTTCATACTCACTTCTCACACACAAAGTGAATTACTGATCTCATATATATATTCGCTAACAAAAATTTCATTGCTTCAAGTCGGCTTTAACAAAAACATGAAATATCCTTCAATGGTCGGCTCAAATCACAAATTAAATTTAATGCAGACCCACACATGTTAGCTAAACTATAGCTAAGACCCAAAACAAAATAACCAACACAAGAAATAATTAATCAATTACTCCTTATACATCTGTGAGATGTGACATTCACAAGGTCGGCCACAATGAGCAAATAAATAGATAAACATCCTACCAAAGCATCCAACCAGATCTCCTAAAACATACACTGATCAATGCAACATAAAAAAACTTAACAAAAAGATAGTATAGATTCTTGAAAAACTCTCTTGGAGATCCACAACTCAAAATGATGATCCAATGAAGCATACAGATTGATATACAGACCAGATACCCTATTCTTCATACTCTCTGCCGGTAAAATACTGATCTTTACTTATCTTGCCGGTATGGATAAATCTTGGTTTGTGGACCAGAAGGATGAATTAGGTTTCCATCAATGACAACACTAGAAACCACATTCCATCAAGCAAGCCATATTCCAATAATCTCCCCCTTTGGCATTGATGGCAACACAGTGAAAAATGACTAAGTGTTAGAATTCAAAATTTCAAAACTCAAAATCCCCCTTAGAATGATAAAGCATTTTCACTTCTCTCCTCCCCTTTTGACATCAATGACAAATATATTCTTCACTAAGCTCTCTCCCCCTTTCAAAAATTCAAAATTTTAAGTACAACTGCTACTTAAGTTAGAAAATTAACTTGTACTTATCTTTCATACTCAGGAGAAATTTCTTCCATGCTTCTACATAAATCCCAATGATTAAGATCATGCTATTATTCTTAGATGTCTTGTTAATAATTTGAATGAGGGATTCCGAGATTGTAATTGCTTCTTCTAGTTTTTCTCCTTTCTTCAAGACCTTAATCAGATGCTCCAACCTGCATTCAGTTAGATCCTTGACTTTCCAAAAGGTGTCCATAAGATTATTTCTGGAAAAGTGGACTTTTGCATGCTCAGATTACAATTCTTGAATCTTTTTCTTGACTGCTCCATCCTGGTCCTAAAGCATACTGTAATTTGACCAATTTCGATCAACTCAACTTCAATCTACTCCAACTTTTCCTTATACCTCCCAACAACATGAGGCCACAAAAGATAATAGTTGTAAATGCTATTAGCTGAATTAATGCATTGCCTCAACTCATTCATTTTCTTTTTCAATTTGGTAAGGGACAACCTAAACGGCTCCTTCAGATGTAGAATTACTTCTTCCTCTTTCCTGTCTTGAGGCTCAAAGGCCATAGCCTCCCTGATACATTCAATCATTTCTTCTGGAAGCACATTCTTCAAACTTTCCAATCCAATGTTATTATGCACAAAGTAAGAACTCAATGTGTTCTCAATTAGGTCTTGCTCATATGAGGGTCCATCTAACCATATGTCAGCAATCTTCTACATTCCATCTTCCTCCTGAATAATCTGTAGTATCTTTGCTTTGAGTAAAGCACCTTCTTCATTGCTTCCTTCTACTATTATTACATCCAGTTCAACTGATTCCAGTTCATCCCTAGGAATGTACTCATTAGAGTCTTCATCTGGTATATCCACAATTATCTATCCTTTTCCTTTTCCTTCAGATTTTGTAGACTTATGTGTTAGAGGGATTTCATCAGTAAACTCTAGAGTCCTTTTTCTACTTCCTTTATGTTTTACCGAAAGATGATCCAACTTCAAACATCTTTACCGGAAGGGGAATGTTAACTTCTCCAAACTTCCCTAGCAATTCCTTAAAGAAATTTGCATATTCTTGCTCATAATTTCCCAAAGCATTAGAATGTTCAAATTTTTTCTTACAAACTGGTTCACTTTCCTTCCATACCATATTGTCATTTTGAGGCAAGCATTTCAAAAAATACATCATGATACATATGATCAAGGTACCAAACATGAAGGGGTAATCTGCTTCTTTCGTCAATTGCACATTTTCCATCAACTGATCCTTCAACAATCCACACAGATCAAAGTCTTCATCTTCCATTATCATTTTGTGAGCGATATAAACTGTGCCTATCAATGTTGTGCCTTCCTTGTTTATGAAGAGAATTTTGTATGAAATCCCATGTGCAATGTACCTTGTTATTGGATCTTTGATCATTGAAATTACTTGTGCCCTCTGATCTTCTATCACTCTGATTAGGGTTTCAACTTCCTTGTTCTGAATCGACTTCTTTTTCAGAATATCCCCAACATTGCATAGACTAGTTAAATTTCTAATTACATCCTTTGAAATAAGATAGGGTTTATCCAAGGTTAGCATGTCCTCGTTCAATATATTCAGGATAAACCTGACCACTTCCACATTAACGAAATAAGGAAACTCATTCCAAATGTCTAGACTTTTATGTTTTACACCTTCAAGCCACTTCAATTCATCAGCTGGCAACAAATTTCTCACAACCCTAATCTTTCCACTACTATACTCATCCAAATTCACCATCCCTTTGATTTGCTTCATTTTTCTTTCTATACAAAAAATGTTTTTCTATCGAGCACAAAATTCAAAATTCTACAAGCAATTGAGATACCTGATGAATTTGCTGTCGAATTTTCTTGACTCCTTTGGAATTTTGCTGCAGAGGCTCTCCTTCTGTTCTTCTTCAATGCAAGGTGACAAATGAGGGTTCAAATACCCTTTTATAACTTCATGCACCTAACCTTTTTGCTACATTAAATATTTTTCCCTAGGAGTTCCAGGTACTTTGTCTTCTCAGACAACAAAAGAAAAATATGTCAGACCTTCTACTTCTAATGTTTTTGCATAAGTGATCACTTATGCATTTGCAGACTTTTATCACAGCTACTGACATTTTTCTGCATTCTGGTACCAGCTACCGACTGGGGGACAAAGGATTTTTCTTGTAAGACTCCCCCTAGGCCAATGGCCTGAGATTAATTTTTGGATGAATTACTAGAAGAAGATTCTAGTGCAGACTTATTCCCTTCATCAGAGTCACTCTTCCTTACCTATTTTTTCTTCATCTGATCTCTAATCTCTTCCCCAGTCACTTTCCCTTTTCCTTTTTCATCTTTCTGTGATATTTTTCCCTTGTATATCAGACCTCTTCTATCCATGTTTATGTTCCTACATAATTTTACAATGTGACCAAATCTGTCGCAATTGTAACACACCTAATTTCTTTGTCTAGACCATTCATTCCATTGATTTCCCTTTGATATGCATTGATTAGCAATATGCCCAAATTTTCCACAGGTATAACATTAAACATTCCTTACACTAATAGACATGCTTCTGCATTCAATTGACTTATGACCAAACTTATTACAACTAAAACATTGACCGGGAAATGATGGATTGCTTGAATTTATTTTACTTCTACACTGAGAAGCCATATGACCAAATTTATTGCAAGCAAAGCAGTAACCATTAAAATTATGAGCATTGGGTTGTCTTACTAGATACCTTCTTCCTTTATTCATCTGATTTCTTTGTCTAGAATCCTTATGTTCAAATCCAGAGCTTTCTTCCTTCTCATATCCAAGACCTCACTTATCATTTGCATCCTTCTATCCTTTAGTCAGCTCATCAAGCTTAGCAAAACTAGTTCTAAACTTCTCTTTGTACTCATTTGCAGTAGTGAGTTCATCTCTAAGAATAACTATCTTTCTTTCAAGCTCTTGCTCATTATTTTTGGATTGTTGTAGTTCAATCTCCATCTAAATGAGTCCACTATTTACTCTGCTACATTCTTTAGATTTTTCTTTCAAAGACTAGGTCAAATTCTCCTCATTTTTCTTCCTTTCTTCAATCTCCTTGGTTAGCTTTATTGCCATAGATTCCATTTCAAGCTTTAGAGTAGCATTGTCCCTAGAAAGTTTTTCACATTCTTCAGTTATCTCTTTTAGGGTCTGATTCAGGTGAACATCTTCCAAGTTCTTATTTTCTTTCTACTTCAGCTGATCACAAAGTTCCTTCCTCTTTCCTCTTGACTCATTGATTTTATCCTTCAATGATTGAATGAATTTCTCAACATCCACAAGATTTGATTTTAATTCCATGAATTCTGCTTTAGATTGATCAAGATCATCAAGTGCCACCATAAGTTGTTGTTGAAGACCACCAGAGTCCATTGCAATCCAAGATCCACCTCAAGCTGTTAAAATTTTTGCAGAGGAACCTTGCTCTAATACCAATTGTTGGACTCAGGGAACATTGAGAGGGGGGTGAATCAGTGTTCAACAAATTTAAACTTTAAATCCAGATCTTAAACCATTAACAACACATAAACAAAAATAAAGATGCAAGCACATGAAAAAGATAATCAAAGCACCATAACACCAATATTTTTACATGGAAACTCTATTAGGGGAAAAACCACAGTGGAGGTTAATCCATAATTTATACTCTATTAAAAGTATGAATAAAAGGGAATGCACATGCATTTAGACACACTACCTAGAGCTCACTGCTCAAAATAAGGAAGGCTCACTGCCTTACAAAATGTTTATGATTACAACAAAAAGTTGAACTGAGAGGATAACATCTCCAAATGCCTAGATTCAGTTCCACTACAGTTCAATAGACAATCTTCAACCCTTCTGACTGATTTTGCATTTGTGCCCTACTCTGCTTTTCTCTGCTTTACTGAAACTATGCAAATATTGCTCAATCACCCTTCTAACACACACACATTTGTTCTGCTCTTCATACATATTCACACACTTTCAGACTCGCTTCTCACACACAAAGTGAATTACCGATCTCATGTATATATCCGCTAACAAAAATTTCATTGCTTCAAGTTGACTTTAACAAAACATTAAATATCCTTCAATGGTCGGCTCAAATCACAAATTAAATTTAATGCGCACCCACACAAGTCAGCTAAACTATAGCTATGACCCAAAAAAAATAACCAACACAAGAAATAATTAATCAATTACTCCTTATACATCCACAACATGCGACATTCACAAGGTCAACCAAAATGAGCAAATAAATAGAAAAACATCCTACCAAAGCATCCAACTGGATCTCCTAACACATATAATGATCAATGCAACATCACAAAACTTAACAACAAGATAGTATAAATGCTTGAAAAACTCTCTCAGAGATCCACAACTCAAAATGATGATCCGGTGAAGCATACAAATCGATATACTGACCAAATACCTTGTTCTTCATACTCTCTGCTGGTAAAATACTGATCTTTACTTATCTTGATAGTATGGATAAATCTTGGTCTATGGATCAGAAGGATGACTTAGGTTGCCATCAATGACAACACTAGAAGCCACATGCCATCAAGCAAGCCATATGCCAACAATGTTGACATCCTAGATGAGTAAGTTGGTGCATTAGTGAAGTGGTGATTGAAATTTTGATCTTATGTCTGAAATAATAAAGGTTACAACTTAGGAGAAGTACAATACATGGCCTGGAACTAGTACAGATTAGGCCTTGGATAAATCAAAGTTTAGATATTATATTCTTCTCTATTTCAAATTGATGACATAGAATATAGACATGGGAATGCTTTGGTGTATTCTTCTTTCTCTATTTTGTGCTTTTCATCCTCAAGTTTTGGAGCACATGGAAAGAGGTGTGTGGCTTGTGGAAAGAATAATTTTCACTGACTAAAGAGCCTTTTGGAAGGTGGGAGAATCTTCTTCAACAAATGAGAAACGATTTTTGTCTTATGTGAACTTCTCCCTCGAGTTTGGGAAAATATAACTACCTTTTGAATGTAAATGTGAATGTCAAATGAAAATATGAAATGTGTGCATTGGCCCGAAGATTTTTTTTCTCCCTTGTTCTTATAACAGGGAATTCAGGGCCAATTGTACAAGGTTGTTAGTGGATTGATCTCAGAGAATTTTTGTAACCAGGTCTAGATAATAGAATATGAGTTTGTTCTAGGTTCTAAGATTTTTTTGAGTCTTGTAATGGTGAATGTGATAACAATACTACCATATTTTGAAATATAAATGGAAAATATTCAAGGCCAACGTTCTTCGATTATATACTTTGCATAGATTATGAATACAAAGGAATCAAATCTTACTTCTATTCATCTTCTTGTCTTTCCTTGAATGTTTATTCATTATTATTACGCTTATTCAATGAATGAGTTAAGATCTATATTAACATGGATAAAGGTTTATGTGAGTGTTTGCATGGATAAATAAGTATTGTTGGCTAAGATTCTAGTATCAATGGTGTAAGGAATCATTGGTAGGATTTGTTATGACATGAATAATACTGTTATGTGTTTTCAATTATGTGATTTAGGATTCTCCACCCTAGGATAAGGCATTGGTCATGTTATGCTACAATTTACTAGACCTTTCTTAGCAACTACATTCAAAATCAATTTCAATATCCATTTTCTATGTGAATGTATGTCGAGCCGAATTTATAACATTTTCTCATGCTTTAATGAGATGTTTCCATGAGGATTAGCCGGATCTTTAAGGTTTTCATCTATTAAGCAATAAAGGAGAATTTATCTATTAAATTTGCAATGTATATGATAATTGGCACAAGAGTATCTAAAAAATACATTGTAGGGATCACCCTCTTAGGTTTTACAGAGTCCAAAGTGTAGAGGGGAAGCCTACCAAGCTTTCACATGTTTGTTGGACAATCCCTCATAGTTATTAACAATTGAATCTGGCACGTTCATAGATAACTGGTGAGACAAGCTTGGTTCATTAAAATAACCAACATGGCCAACACGGACCTTTGTTGGAGCTTGAGAATCATATTTAAGAACATTGTAATTCATTTTAGATCATCAGTTAGTAGTTCATGATTAGATAGATCTGTTACATTCTCGCATCAACCCTTGGGGGCATGTAATAAGGCCTTTGGCCATTTGTATTTTTGGAAGCCACTAAGGTAGGCCTATGAGCCCTTGTAATCTCACCATGAGGAAAATTTCACATGTAATATTTCCAATTCGATAATACATCATATTTGCAGATCCTTTTACTTGTGTTATTTCCATTGTATTGACTCATTGCTACACAGTTTGGACTATTCTACTTGAACCCTTCGACCGTGATTGCACCAAGAACAAGATACATTCCATAATGTATTACAAAACTTTACCTATACTACTATAGTGAACTTATCTCCACCCTTGGAAGTTAGCTCCTATATTTGATTTAGTTCTAGGATGTGGAAACCTCTTATATTGAGATTAATAGAATTGTGAACTTTGAGAGTTTTACTTTACCATGTTGGTGATTGTTATTTAAACCACCTAGATAGGTTTTAAAAGGGTAACAAAACTAATTTATCTTCAAATTTCACACCCTAGGTGATCACCTATCCCATAAACCACCTAGATAGTTTTGTTACTAGTACTCACAGTCATTCAACTTTCAAGGGTCAAGTTTACTATTTAAGCTTAAAATCCTTAAGTCATATTCATGCATATAAATGATATTCAGTTATTATTATCTCAATACTCACTTACACAAGAATTCTAATATTGAAAGAAATTAGTTAAGTTATCATCCATTGTTATATAAATATTTTTGTTTTAGTATTGATCCTTTTTTTCTGATGTCACACGTTATTCCATTGAGTATACTATTAGGTAATGGTCATTTTTGGATCATGCTAACTATATATTATTCTAATTCACATTGCAAGGATTTCCTTAAGTGTAACATCCACCTCATAATCACTAACAACATATGATGATTAATGAGTAAAGTAAATATGATTTAGAGTCAAAGGAGTCAAATAATTGATTTTTTTTCCTTTCTTAACATACATAAAATGGTTCTACAATCATTAAAATTTTTACATGTTCATTTATCATACTTGGCATAATTATAAATGCAAACATTTTATATTACAGGTGCAACCACACTCAAAATATGCAAGAGATGAGTAAGCAATATATAAGAGTCATCTACTCTTTCAATCAGTAGGTCACATGATAGGAAAATACATTAACAATTGCATTAAAAACCCTCATCCAATCCATTTATTTTTAATTTTAAGTTAAGAAAAATGAGTGTCAACAAGGTGATATCCATCCTACCATGAAGCATTAGTTTCCCCATGATACTCCACTAAAGAAGCCTGATCCACCATAAAGGATCTAGCCTTATGTAGCCAACATATATGATGAAATCTAATTCACTACATGCATATTTGTCAAGCTAGCATACCTATATGCTCACACATCATGTATCTAACACATATGTAAATTAATAACATATTATATAAGAGAATGCAAATCAACCCAAACTATACACTTATGAGTGTAAATCAATGAATAATTATTGTTTATAACATGTAATGTCTCAATCATCTCACTATGATCAAGATGGATAAAACTATATCCAAAAGAACCATGTTGGTATTAGTTCCAATAAAATAGTTCCAAGGCATTAACATTTGTACATGATAATATCCATTGAAATCTTTTTTTTTTTCATTTTATCATCACTTATCAATTTCTAATTTATTGATTGCAACCAAATAGGATAACATTTGAACAACCATATTTTTTTTTTATTTTGACCAAATTTTAAAATCAATATGTTCTAGAAAGGTGGAATAGTTGAAAGAAAACTTAGAAAAGTGTTTTGCAATATTCTTAAACACATAAATTTTCTCTACAACTTAATCCACTAGATTACCTAGAATAGCAATATGAAAACAAAGCAAGCTTATTATTTCTAAATTAATTATTTAGATTCCACTTGAAATCATGGAGGTAAGATTCTCATCAATCTTTTCACATAAAATTTAATCCATTTATCAACTCTTTTTCATCAAACCTATTTTGTACATGTTTATGTTAGATCAAACAAGTGTTTACAAAAAAATTATTTACCTCTCTAGTGCACTTTTCATGTTCATCCTCCATAACCTGCCCTTATATTTGTTATCCCTCATAGAATTTTTGAGTTAAGATACATTCTTTCTATGATATTCAAACACTTCCCACACTAAAATTTAAATAGTTCCCTTGTAAGTATCCACATGTAGGATTCTAAGCTTTCAAGCATGCCATTTGGACAAGGATAATTTAACTAGAGCTGAAACTAACTCCTTAAAATTTCAGAAGGTGAACAATGAGAAAAGTTTAAGGTTTTATACCATATGAAAAAGTCTAAGTTTCAAAATATCCAACTCTATATTTTTTTTTATCTTTCTTGCAAAAGTTCCTTATGAACTCATATTAAGGTATACAAATAAATGAAACATTTGTGTTAGAAATTTCCTTTGACCCTATATTTAATTCAGCCTAATGTTGTTACAAGATACATTTTAATCCCTCCAATATGCACTGAATCACAATGGATGAATGGTGAGAAGCAAGGTTACATATTTGTTGAAACTCCAACAAACTATCAATACAAGTTTTGCACATTTATCTTAAATTTCTCTAATTATTCATCCTAACATACAACACTTTAAATAAAATTTTAAAAGAGGCACAACCAAAATTTACAAAGAGCAAAAATCTAAAGCACCAAGGAAGAGTATAAAAAATTAGAACACAACAATACACAATTTCATAATGGTGCAAAAGGCAAAGGATCCTTGTTTACAAGTATTAGTTTTGAACTATCATGGCATGCCTACTAATTAACATGCTTACCAAGCCATTATATACTTGTTTGATACACACTATAAAATTTGTCACTATATAAGGGCCAGTCATATAAGTTTCATATACACACGGTGACAACAATGTAGATATGCATTAGTCTACCATGGAAGATGACTTTTACTTCTTAATAATTCATATACATTTCTTCCTCGAAGTGTAAACGGGATTTATGAGAAATAATGAACAAGATGCATGTTATGAGATTTATATTGTATATTGATTATATTTTATTTTTGATGAACCAACTATGAATGCACTTGCCAGGTTCACGGTGAAAGAGTCAAATATTTTACTAGCAAAGCATTAAAAAATTAAAAAAAAATAATAATAATTGAATTTCAAGCTAATTTTGTTTAATCATGGATAAAGTATACTAATAATTCAGATTTATTGCTGAGTGTTTTTGGATTAGATTGTGTTTATATTTTTTGCATCAACGTTTTGGATCACACTCTGTGATCCATCATCAGGATATTCATGTTGGATCACACTCCGTGATCCATCATCAGGATATCCATCATGGATATCCTGATGATGGATCACGGAGTGTGATCCGGAACGTTGATGCAAAAAATACAAACACAATCTAATACAGAAACACTCAGCAATAATCTTCATGAATTATGGAAATCTATTATCACTAATTCAGATTTAATTGGACAAACGAAACAAACATAGACTTCCACACAAAAAAATGAAATGAAATTAATTGAAAGACTTCCAACAATAGAAACTCCTAAAAAGAACTTACAATGTCTAATTAATAATAATTAGAACATTTTTTTTATGCATAATTGAAAATTTATAGATGTATTTTTTATCAAATGTTTTAATAAACATATATTCCCCTAGCTCCAAGGCTTCCTAAGATTGTTGGCTGGTGCTAAATTATGCTCAAATACCATGAAAAAAATTCAATACCTTCCTGGACCAGCAAAAAGAAAAAGAAGATTGTATCATCCAAAATAAACCATTGGAGCATTCGCAAATAGCAGATGCATAGAAATCTTCCATATAATGGATGCGATATGGGAGAGTTCAACATTTAGCTTTAAAAAACAAATACCAGTCAATGTCAAACTGAAATAAAGGACACATGCTCAAATTCTAAGCCAAATAAAGAAGAACAAATTAAACTGGTACTTCACTTTAAAGAATTGCATATTTTATACTTGGAGGTTCAGAACTTACCAGACTCAACAAAACATTGAAGAAAAATCCTGCTATTACAATGGCACTAAGAAAACTGCACAAAATCACAACAAAGAAGGAAATTGTGCCCAAAAAAATTATAGAACCAAGGCCTCTGAGATTGCAGGCCAACCACAACATAAGAAATAGTAAGGATAACTTTCATGAATAAAGTAACTTGTAGATAAGTTTTATTATATGGGCTTTTGTTGCTAGATCCACTCTAAAGCATGCTTGAAGTTGAACCAGATTTGAGCTTGTGAAACTCTATTTTTTCAAAGAAAATGTGGTCTCAAGGAGTGAGGATTTCCTCCCTTGTATTCCACAAAATTCCCTATTCTTCAAAAGTCCTTAGAAACTTTTAAGCCAGATGCAATTGGCAATTGTAGGAAATGATTTGATTTTTTTTTTTAGTTTAAACATTTCAACTGAAATTTGTTGTGTCATATAGGCATCACACAAATTGGACAACATTATTTTTAATTTTTAATTTTTAATTTTAATTTTTGTTTATGTATGTGTGTTTGTGTGTACATTTATATATAAAATACAAATTTATTTTCAAACGAAAGGTATAGATTCATTACATAGAGTTTGGGATGCTTTCTATAGAACTTGTAGTGTATGTACAATGTTCCTTACAATATATTTTACGGGAAATTTTAACCACTTTAGGTGATATGCATACAAACATATACATATATGTTTATCATATATGTGCATACTTCTATATATAATTGAAAAGGTGATATTTGCATGCTCATTTAGTTTGGGCTCATTTTGATGAAATGTCTTAATACAAACTACATATCAATAAGTAGCACACCTTGTACTAAGTTTGGCGTATGCCCCAATACTAGCACAAGCTCTCTAGGTTTTATTCTTAGGCAACTATATATATATGTAAGGAACACATATATACATTAATCTTATGCATGCTAGCTACATGATTATAAGTGTGTGTGTGATTCCATCATGACAAGTTACCTCCATCAACTAAAACCTTCTCCTTGATGATACTCTCTCTGACCTAAGAGAGTTTCATTGGTTCCTATAAAACTAACATAATTAGTTATCACCATCATAATAATTCTTCAAAAGACTCTTAAAATAATCAAACCATCTTGTCTAAGTATTTTCTATTAAACAATTAGTACATAATAATTCAATAATTAATCTAGGTTAATTAAATGGGATGTGATATTAAGGCTTTAGATGTTTCCTAAAACTCTATTACATTAGGCCCTAATCCATGTAATTTATCAAGGTAAGGTAACATCAGTCTCACTAGTAAGAAGGTTCATTATTTGGGTCAACATGGAAGAGACATAGGGAGTCTCTACGCATTGTGTCATCCCCAAAAGGAAAACACAAAACAAAAAGAGAAAAAGACAAGAACCTTCTAGGTCTACATGGAAGAGACATAGGGCGTCTCTATGCTTTGCGTCATCCCCAAATGGAAAACACAAAATGAAAATGAAAAAGACAAGGCACGACAAATAGAAGAAGAGAGGTACAAATAAAAGAAGTGTACGAAGAGAGAGAACATCAAATGAACGATACAGGGGGAACACGATACACACATAAAAAGAAAAGCAAAAAGGGACAAGTAATGCAAATGTAAGTCAATCATTAACTAAGTTATGGGTTTCTCAATCTTGAATAGATAAGCAGAAAAGGAATAACATAGTTAAGAGACAAAGGAAAATGCAAATGTACAAGGACAAGGCTAACAATGGCTTGCCCCCCACAAAGGGTAAGGACAAGAATGAGCCGAGGTGGGTGATGGGAAATAAGCACACAATAGTGAGAATAGGGAATTATATTTCTATGGCATGAGGAAGGGAATGTGATTGCTTTAAGGTATGACAGGGAAATAGTCGGTATCAGTGAAGTGATACTTATCTAGTATGTCCTTCAATGTCTAAAATTCTTTTGTTTGATGACCAAGAATATGATGATATTTTCAATATGGTATGTTAGAGTCTTTAGGACGAATAACCAACCTATTCATAGGTGGTAAAAGTATAAGACCTTTGTTTAAAAGTAGTTGAAGTATCCTTTCACATTTAAGTGGAGGATGTGTAGGAAACTTGATTTTCTTCAATTTGTAAGGTTATTTTCGTTTGCTAGATTTTCCTTGTGCATGAATAGAAGGAGGAGAAGGACCCATTGGGATCCTAACATCCCTATCATTAGAAGGAGATAGTGGTTGCTCATGGGGAAGAATAATATTTAAGTTAGGAGGAGCATTCAAGATCACCATTCCAACATTCGGAAGTCTCCTAGGTTGAAGAGGATGTCTCTCAGGATGAGAAGGATCTTGATATCCAAGTCCTATTGTGTTTGCTTCAGTTGATTGTTGTTCAAAAATTTGATGGATGTCATGTTCATGTTTTGTGTCACAACCTTGTTTACTTAAGATAGTGAATCCTTTGCCATTTGTTTCCTCAAGGTTGATATGAATTTTTGCGACTTTGTGCTCATAGAAGGGTTGTGAATTTGATTGGTGAGAGGAACTAGGTCCACTTGAAGGAGGAACCATAGGTCCTATAGTGACTTCGGGATGTAAATATGCAAAATGATTAGGAGGTGCAACAGTGGGAAGGTCTTGTGATTTCATGGATGGGTAAAAGGTTGCATTGGCTTCTAGGTTGTCAAGGCAGTCATTGTAGAACTTGTGCATGCTATCATCGTCTTCTTCAATGATGCCTACTTCACGAGGAGGACAATCATTAGGAGTTGTACGAGCATGTTGGAGTTCAAGGTCATTAGGGTCACAACCAAAGGCATAGTTGGACATGTCTACCAATGAATTTAATGAATTCCAAAACTTATTGAAAGAAAATTCCATGATGTAAATAAACAAAGATGCGGTAATTGATTAAAAACAAAGATGTTGTAAATGAAAATAGAATGCAGGAACAAGAAATAGTAATGTAGAAAAATGCCAAAAGAATGTCAGAAATGCTGATAAAAAGTGTAGAGGGACTGATTCACCCTGGGTGGCCAATGAGTCCTAGTATGATTTTTTTTAGTGTTTTTTAGAAATTTAAAGATGATTTAAATGCTCTAAAAAATGAAATTACAAATGCAAAACACATATTTTGAATTTTTTCAATGAGATGTAATGCAAAAATGAAAGCTAAATGAAGTTTTCACTAATGCAAAATGAAAAGTCCTAAAATGCAATAACAAATCAATGTCCTAATTGAATGCTAATGTAAATGGAAACTAAGATGCAATATGTGAATGCAATAAAAAATCCAAAGTGTTCAAAAGTCGGGTTCACCAAAATGAAACATAGATTTTTGGGACCCTATGGACTACTCTTGCACTTTTAGGGTTTTTCACCTAAAAGGAGAGAGATAGGGCCAAAAATGCTAATGATTCACTCAAATCAGGATGTATGCAATGTTTTTTAATGGAGATGAACTTAACTAAATGCAATTGACTAATTTGAATGACTGAAAATGAATGCAAAAGTGAGATTTATGCCTTGTTTGAAAACACAGTGTGATATGAAATCTATGAAGAAAATGAATGAAATGTGCATAATAGAAAGAGAGGGGTCAAATCAGAGTGCACTTGGGAAAAATATGATTGGAATATCTTGGATGTTGGATGAGATAACTAATTTTTCATAGTGGGACTCATTCACCCAAGGTGGTGAATCAGTCCTCCTAGTGAAAAAGTGTCGGGAGTTGGTTTCTATCTATCGGGATCTAGAATCTAACAAAATTTAGATTTTCAGTCCTAAGGTGGGACTCATTCACCATAGGTGGTGAATCAGTCCTCTCCCAAATTTCTGAAAAATCGGGAGACAACTCAGCAACACTAGATCTGGAAATGTCTGTTTGTCGGGTTGCCAAAGTCAGTTATGTAGAAAATAGACAAATAACTCTCTCCAAGCTTGAAATTGACTCAAGTTGACTTGAAGCACCTATTTGACTTGGAAATCAATCTTCAACACTTAATAACCTGTCAAATCTACATACAAAGAGCTACAAATAAACATGCAATAGGGGAAAAATGATTGAGGGTTAGTGAATGGGGGTATGCCTTACTCAAACCCCACTTTTGGTAATTAAACCCTTGAAAAGATAATGAAATGAAAGAGAAAGATAAACTAATAACATGCAAGTGCTATCAACTTCCTAACCCTTGTTGATGCAAGTTTGAAGTAATATCAACGACTACTTCAAAGTGCTTGAATTTTTGATGTAAAATGCTTGAATGCTTGAATACAATATGTGAATGTTGGAGGATTGTAGGAGATATAAAATGAGGTGAAAATCACTTATTTATATAATTCTTGTGCCTTAGTATCTGTTTATACCTCATCACAGGCCGACATCAAGTGATTTTGAATAAAATCTTGAAAGGAAATTTAAAATATTTTGAATTTGGGGCCAAGGGGGACTCATTCGCCACCCATGGCGAATGGGTCCCACCTAGGACCTAAAAACATTTTTCAGGAAAAATGTTGTATTTAATGTTATTTGTTGGGATAACATTCAAAAATACACTTAATTACAACTTATGAGAGCATAAAGAGACCAAATAAAGCATGAGAAGGGTGTGAATAGTGAAAATATGCCTAGAAAAGCATGAAAGCTTGTTACAAGACTTTACAACACTTCAAAATAGGACTTGCTAATGAGTAAAAGGGTGGTTTTTAGGTAAATTGCATTAAATAGAATCTAGAAGAATGTAGAAATGTCTTACAACACTTCACAACACCTTCACAAGACGTCATTCTTTGAATTTTAGTACCTAAATAAGCATGTTCAAGTCATATTACAACATAAAATTAGAGCAACATAGTTCCAACACCATGAAACAAGACCTAAAAGGCTATGAAAATGATAAGGGGCTATTTTTCTATGGCACAACACCCCAAATTGTGTAATTACTATTTACTATTACTATGCAGGGTAAAATGTGAGTGTAATGTGAATTTAGTGGATGAATAAATGGTGAGTGCACTTTGTTATCACTACTTTATGAATGAATGTCATCTCATTTTATATTATATGAAGGAATGTATTTATGTGATTGGATGGTTATTGAACTAATGTTCTAACTATGGAGATGTATTATGTGTAATGCATATTTTGTTGAATAACTGACTACCTTGGACATGTTTTGAGAGTGTGGATGTAGGTATATGTTTATTCCTCCAAGTGGAGGGAAAGTATCACTCAGGAGAAGGTCTCGGTCGGGTAACCAGTAATGCAACCTATTTGATCTTACACACACCACAATAGAATAATTGATTTGGGTTATCATGTGGGAAGTAGGTAAGTCATCCTTAGCCTAATACGTATGCATTAGTAAGTCTTGATTACTACTGAATGCATGCCTAGATGATGATTATCTGTTGGAGCTTGTGAGTCCTTCCTTATCCTACTGTGCTTTTTTGTGTGGTTGATTGTGTATTAGGATATATGCATATATGTTTATAAACAAGTGATATGATGCCATAGTCACATAAGACATGATCATTCGGATATTGAATGGATCATTGACTATCATGTTGATAGATAATATATTTATGTGTTTGTATATATGTAAATACACACATAAGCGTAAATGCTTGATAGAGGCCCGTGTGTATACATATTATATACAAATAGATAATATATATTATTACTATGTGATTTCTAAATTGATACACTCTTTTGTATATCAATTATATATACATGCTCTATTGCTTTATGATAATATAAATATACACGCTGATATATACATATATACGCATACATATGTATATGATTGTGTTTAATATATATATATGTGTGTGTGTATATGTATATATATACTTGGTGATTTCATTTAAACATCATTCACTTTGAAATCAACTATTTCAAACAATAAATGGCAACCGATTATTATGCTTAAGACATTGGCTTTATAGTTGATAATCTTGGGCAACTTAATAGCTGAAAGTTGGAAATGAATATGACTGTATTCATAAGCGGATTTATATGTCTTTGTTGTCATTCTTTAATCTGCAATCTTCTTTATCATTTAAGTTGATATTGAAAATGTCGATCATGCCTTAATTCTTCTTGGACTTGGTCAAACAACAAACCACAAATTGTTGTGATTATTAAAATAGTTTTTGAATGCTCCAAACAATTAATGACTTTGTCAAAATCAAATGAGTTTAGGAGTCTATACTTAGCATGGAATAAGTCGATGCAAATTGAGGTGGTAAGCTTTGGTTATTGACTATTTCTCTTCATTGTTAAATTGCGCCACCTTTGTGTCTTCTTATCATAGAAGTCTCCATTTGTATTCTATCACATGGAAGTTGATTTATTCTTCAAATCGTTGTCATGAATTGGGTTGATTTGTTGGTAATCAAGTTGATTATTTTCTTACTCATTCGCTACCTTTCTAAGTTGTGATAGTGGTGTTACTTTGCATGTTTGCAGCTGTTATTTTCATGCCTAGACTATATGAAAAATAGTTACTTTTTTGCTGTATAAATAGCAACAAAGAGTTCTTTGTTGGGGATGCCTCATTCTCACACATTTATGTGTTATTTATTGTGCATCAAATCTTATTTTTAGAGAGCTTTCTATCTGCAATATTCTGATCAAATAGTGAGGGAGAGTTGAGATTTAAGAGAGTTTTAGCTATCTGTTGAGAAGGAGCAAATTGCCAACTTGAGAGATAAGAAGTTATTAGTCTTTGTTGGAGAGAGTTGATGTTCTAAAGGTGTTGTGACTGCAACTAGTCAAATTGGAAAGCTTAAACACAGGCATGAGGATATGGGTAAAAACACAAAGATGAATCCACAAAACATGGAAGTTTTTTCCTTAGGCAAAAAAATAAAATTGGCTTTCCAAAAATGGGATCCTGCTTTTAAAAAATGGGATCCCATTTAGCTTCGAGATCCTGAGAATAAATACTAAATGGGATCCCATTTATTAATGGGTCTTGAACCGCCGAACAGGAAATGGGATCCCAATCTTTACAAAATGGGATCCTGTTTTAAGGTGGTATTTATTTTTAAAAATAAACAAAACTCAGTTATTCATAGAGCATAGGATCTCAATTCGGTAGAGATGACAATGACATAAACGACCTCTAGGTGTGCCTCCACCCCTAATCTTTTTATTTTTTCGTGTTTTTTTGAAATTTTTAATACAATAATAGATTTTAGCATTTTTTTTCAATTTATTTAGAGCTTTATGTATTTTATTTACCTGTAATAGTAGAAATGATGATTTGTAGAAGTAGAAGAAAAAATGCAATGAAACCCTCAAGATATTGAATAGAAACAAAAAAAATCAACCTTAAATTGTAAGAACAAAATTTAGCTTTTGAAACCTAAATTGTTTAATCAAACCAAAAAATTTGAAAACCCTAAATTGAAAGGAAACAAAAAAATTGCATTTGAAAACCCTAAATTGAAATGAAATAAAAAAATTGCATTTGAAAACCCTAAATTGAAATGAAATTAAAAAATTGCATTTGAAACCCTAAATTGAAATGAAATAAAAAATTTTGCATTTGAAAACCCTAATTTCTTTTGAAACCCTAAATTCAAATCAAACAAAAATATTTGGATTTGAAAACCCTAGTTTGAAATGAAACAAAAAATTGCATTAAAAACCCTAATTACTTCTTGAAACCCTAAATTAAATTCAAACTAATTTTTTTTCTAAACCCCTAAATTGAAATCAAACAAATCATTTTGCATTTAAAAACCCTAATTTCAAGCTCAAGAATATTTGATAATGGAAAAAAATCATTTGCATTGCTTAAATGTTTTAAGTTTCATTTGCATTGTATGGAGACAAGTATGTAGGCATGCCTATGGAAGAAATTATTTGATACATTTAGGTTGATACATAGTAAATTAGGGTCCTTGATATTGACAATGAAATAAGATTTGATAAATATTATACATTTAAATGTGTATTCATCAAGAGACACAATCAATTAAACATTATGCACATAGATATAATTAGAATAGAAAACAATATGTTAAACAATAGTTACAATTGATAAATTTTCAATGTTTGGTTGCAAATTTAGTTAGCGAATTCCTAAATCCTTGTACAATCCATTTCCAATTGTCACTTAATTAGATAATATTTGCATTCATTTCTATTTTATGTTTTGATCTCTCTTAGTCATGCCTTGTTTCCATTTCTTGTTTGCATGTGTTGTCTCTTATCTTTCAACAATCTTAACTCTCATTCTAGTCAATTAGTTGTTAATTAGGCTTCTAGTTTAGTCTAAAATCTCAATTTGCACTAGTTACCTGGACAATAAAAGAATCTAAATAATTTTCTTTTCTTTCTTTTAGGTTCTTTCAATTCCAAACAATCCAAAATAAAATAAGATTCAACATTAACTAATTTTATTATACATTTTATATCATAAATCATTTAAGTGGGAAATATTCAACTTTATCATAGAATATTAAACTTCATATATATATATATATAGATATATATAAGTTTAATATATATATATATATAGAAGTTTATATATATATATATATATATATATATATATATATATATATATATATATATATATATATGAAGTTAAGTTGTGGAAATTTTTTGGAATTGAAATAAACAAGAATGACATATTGAACAAGAGTTGCAGGGTAGTGAATGAAAAATAGGTAGATGTGAATATGTGCGAGGCTTCCCCATGGTTTTTTGCGCGCGATGTTGCAGATGTTGGAGGGGAAGAGATGGCGTTGTGGTCTAGTGCGAGGGAAATGGCGTCAAACAGAGGTAGGATGGCTTTGTTAGGTAGGCAGTGAGTTGGGCGTTTGGCGGTTGGGAATGGTAGGAGCCAGTATGCCCTTCATTCTGCTTCTGGTTCTCACTCTCTTCCCTCCCCTTATCTAGACCTTAATCCTATGCATTCGGTTTTGGACTTGACGCCAGCGAAAGCGGTGGATTCCCCTCCTCTGGATCCCATAATCATGGCTAGGTGTAAGAACAAGGCGAATCCCTATCACGAATGTAGTTCCTTTTGCTTAAATTTTGAAGGAAAACCCTAGCCCACCTCATCTTGTGTCACCGCCAATATTTGCTACTATTTCAGAGCAGGGTCAGTGTTTGGAGGGTTCTTCTCTCTCTATTAGTGATGCGGTGGTAGATTTCTCCGAGGAGCCGATAGATCTCCACTTACTTGAGGACCACATCAGTGTGATTTCAGCCAACCTTGGTTTTCGTTCTCTGGTCTTGCGATTCATGTGCAGGCGCCTGTCATTGGATTCACTTTTGGAATGGGCTAAACAGACTTGGGACAATCTTCCCCCCCCCTTTGTTTGAACCATTGTATTTTGGCTTTTTCCTGACCACTTTCAACTTGGCTGCGGATTGCGACTTCATGAAGCTTAATGGTCCTTGGTTTTATGGTAACTCTGGAATTTTTGTGTTTTCTTGGACCCCTTTTTTCGATCCTACCACTATCATGATTACTAATATTCCTATGTGGATCAAACTCTATAATTTTCCCCTGATGTTGCAGTCTTTGGACCTCATTAAAATGATGATTAATTAGGTTGGAGTTTTTGTCAGGCTGGAGTTAGAGGTGTTTGATTTTTCTCGTAGGTTTATCATAGTTTGTGTTGTGGTGGATATCTCCAAGCCGCTTACTCACTCCATTCACATTCACTCTTCTTTTGGCATTTGGACTCAGTACCTGAATTTCAAGGGGCTTCCCTTTAGATGTTTTTGCTGCAACAACTTAGGCCATAAAGTTGAGATTTGCACTGCCAAGTGTCTCTCTGATTCACGTTACATCAGACTCAAAAAATGGGTGAGAAAGTCTGGCTCTCCTGATGTGCATTCTAGAGTTTAGTAGTTTCATTGGTTTCTAAATGGTAAAAGCATTTTAGAGACATATTGACTTGGCGGTTGAGTGTTCTAAAGAGATTGGAGGGGAGAGCCATGGATATGTACGAGGGTCTATTCAGAGGGTTGGCCTTCCAAGTTTAATACATTCTTAAGCACAAAATTGTTGTCTTGACCACCATATTCAAAGACAGATCTTAAGCATCAGTAGCACCAAAATCTAGGCTTTCTTTTAGAATTGTTTAGGAACTGGTTGGTATATGGGGTTTGAATAGTTGACATGTATTGGTATTTTTTTTTTTCGTCAAATTTTTTTCTAATATGTAAGTACATCTTAGTTTTGATTGATTTTTTTAAATGAATTGAAAAACATTTATTGAAGAAAAAAACATTTGTATTATGTTTAGGCAAGCTTGCTTATATATATATAATGTATTTTCTTTGTTTCAAATATGGTTGTTTAAATTGTTCATTTGGAGTTTTAATTTTCATTGTATAAATGAGTTTAGTTGTCACCTTTTTTCACATTTGAAATGGAAGTTTTATTAGGTAAGTTCAAACACAAACAAGAACTTTTCAAAAGTAGTGTCACACTTAGTTTTATATGAGAAATATGCTTTCTTCTCTTGTAGTTTTAAGTTAGAGTTTCAGAAAATGCATGGAATTGTTCTTTTATTGCATATAATTTGATATAATATTTAGTGCAATTGATTTTTCTTTGAAGAGTATATCAATTGTACATTATATTATTAATATATAAGATTAGCATATAATTATATATAGATATTAATAATATATAAAAGTAATATATATTAAGATTAATATTATATTTATAGCCTATTAACATCATACTATAATTTTAATTAATAGTTATAAATATGTCTTAATAGAGTATTATCATAATTGGAAGAATTAATCATTTTTGGATTCGATTAAGGAATCCGTTTATATGTGTTCTTGGATATGAACATTGGAGAAAAAAATGTATTAAGAGCTTTTGATAATAGTATTTGATTCATTTAAGGAGATTTGGAAAATAGTCTTAAGATTAGTATTTTTTTTAAGAAAAAAACTCTTTTTAGGTTTCATTCACAATGACAAGGGAAATGCAGATATAAATGTATTTGGACTTGGAAATCATTTTCATTTGTAAATATGCTTCACATTTTAGACTAAAAAATTATCATTAGTGTAGGCATTTATGATGTTTGTATCAATTTATTAATAAAGTTTTTACAAATTCAATTATAGACCTCTTGTCAAATTTGTAAGATATTGTAGGATATTCGATATAAATTATAATCGGCGTAACCATTACACCTCCTTTTAATTTCTAGCTGGAGGTTCATAGTTGCAATAAATACTGTTGCACATTTGAATGGCCCACATGCAAAAAGGTTTCAGCAGTCAATGTCCCTTGCAACATCCATGCAGTGGGACTGTCAATGGGGCTTTATCCACTTTAACATCTCTGTTTCCCATTATGCATTTGTGTACTCTTCTGGTCATGCCACTTTGGTAATCTTCTAACTGAAATACTGAACACATATATTCTTTGAATTTGCAAATGGTTACTTGTGTCTAAATCTAAATTTGTTTGTATATATTCTTTGTGTTTTCATGGTGCTTCTTCAGGTAGCTATTAATGGTGTGGAGGATATCTAAAATTTAAAGGAATCCACGAATGTAACATTTATTTGTATTCTGTATTTTTTATAACTTTCCGTTTTTGGGGTTCCTGTAATTTTCAAAATCCTTACTGTTGGATTTTGTGTACTTTCAAAACCCATGCATAAATTTTATTTTTTTCTTGAATTTTAAGAATAAAAGGGGTTGGAGGGGTTGGTTTTTATTTGCCAGCAATACTTATTACAATGACATTAGTTTGGTTACCAATTCTCTGTTTGTTCATATTCTGCCTTATAGTACAATTTATTATGAACATGAATTTGTAAGTGGTTCACATATTATCCTAAATGACTGTCTGAAAATTGCTACTTTACATATGTTTAGAGAAGAAAGCAAAACATTTTTATTGAATAGAAGCAAAATTCTTTGTTTAATATCACGAATATATTTGACCATATCTGTCTTTACAAAAAGAAATCTTAGATATGAAGAACAGACATTTGTAGAACAGTTGAGAAGGAGAATAGATAAACCAATTCAATTTAATCTTGAAGAGAAATTTAATTTTTTTATACAAATGCACTAAAAACTTTCAGAACGTGTGAATTGACTTGAACGATGCCACGAATTCAAACTTTCTACACGTTCAGATACTTATAAATAGACCACCTTTTTTCTTTTTCTTTTTTTTTTTTTCACTAATAAGAGTTACACTTGTTGCTTTGACTGCACAAACATTGAGTGATACACATTTTTATCAGTTGTATGTCATTTTACATACATTCACGACAAATTTTTAACTTTGTGCTAATGGAACATTTTACATTTGCTAATTCTACATCCTCTTTTATACTTTTGCTTTGAAAATTACATATATTTTCTATCTTCTATTCTCCATGAAATTTTTATATAACATTGTTTAATTTGGTAGACTGTTTGTCCTCATTGGCTCTTCACCATTGTTTTTATTATGTATAGGTAAAAGCTACATACAACATTATCTTGTTACAAAAACGCACAACAAACAAATTGACATGTATTTTCTAGAAACCATGTATAGTTTATCTAGAGCTCTTTATTTGCAACAATTAAAATCCTTTGTACATTATTTCAAAGAACTAAATTTATTTGTAACGATTAAACTTGTTTGTACATTGTTTGAAGTAACTAAATTTTCTCTATTTAGTGTTTTGTTACCATAGGTGTAGTTAACTATAAAATATGATATCAACTTCATATTCAACCATTGCTTCACACACTACACATTTATAGCTTATGTTCATACCATAATAGTTCTTGTATCTAATGTACTTTTATAGGAGTAGTTTACATGCTCTCAAGAATGTATTCATTGACTCCCAATGTGATCACAATGATCAATGATGGTAACCTTAAATTGCAACCACAACTGCAAGTATTAGATATTGCTAGCTTTAGGCATGGCCCTAAATCAACAACCTGCCACAAAATAGATCTCTCTGACGAAGTTAATAAGCAAAAAGCTACCCTTCCAAATAAATACAATGCGTGCATCACTTTAAAGGAAATTGAAAAGGGATCTATACTTTTGCTCATAGGATACAACTGCCTTGTTATTTGCATGTCAAGGTGAGTGGATGTGTTTATTTTATTTCTTATACACTTTTGATCTGTTGCATACAAAATAGCATTCTTCAAGTCATCCTATAAAATTTGTTTCTATTCATATTACTTACTCCTTTCAACCATATAGGTCGATTGTCGTCTTAGAACTAGAAATCACATGCTCACACCATGATATCATTGGTCAGCCAACCTATCTACTCGACGAACCAAACCAACAGCTACGCGCCACAAATTCAAATTCACTTGGTCCATCTACAAGTATGAATGAGAATGTTATAGTAGCAAAGAAAATTATGCAAAGAGCCCTCTTTGGAATAACCTCATCCCTACATAAGAAGGAAATTACCTCCATCATTACTCCTATTCAAAATTTGAACCCATTTCAAATAGGATGGCTTATAAAGGGTTGTATCACAATGAAAAAAGAGATGCACCAATTCACCACTCAAAAGGGGCAAGGACATGTCTTCTCCTTTGATATTATTGATTTCAATTGTACTGAGATTCGTGTCACTTGCTTCAATGACGTAGCAGTTATGCATTACAAAAACATTCAAGTTGGAGCTATATATACAATAGTTGGGAGGACTATTAAATTTGCTAATAAATTATACAACAAACTCAATAGCCAACTTAAATTTGTTTACTAGACGATTCCAAGGTTTCACCCTCTGAAGATGACCCTATGATTTCAAAACATCCATTCTCTTTCATGCCCCTTGCTAAAATTCTCCACACCACAAACAATTCCCTTGTTGATGTTATTGGCATAGTTGTTTGTGTCAACCTGAGCTCTACAATAAGGAGGGATGGTACAAAAGTTCTTAGAAGGAGCATCAAGCTAATGGATATGACTTCCTCTACTACTAATGTGACTCTATGGGGTCCAACCGCTCAAAGGGAAGGTAAACAACTCCAAGAGATGTATCTCTTACATATTAAGTTGTTGCTCTTGCAATTAAAGGTGGATGTGTCATAGAATATAATGGAAAGGTGATTAGCATTTTGACCAATACACATTTATTTATAGACCCAATCATAGAGGAAACATAAGAAAATTGGAACCAAATGAATATAGATTGACATAGGTCTAACTAAATATACAATAGTAGAAAATTGGAACCAAATGAATACAAACAAATATGAGGTATGGCACATCAATTACACAACTGAAATATAATCTAATAGTGAAGAGGAAGAAGATAGTGGTAATGAGGTGAACACAACAAACACGTTAGAAATGAATGAGTGGGAATTTTTTTTCCCAAATGGGACTTAGTAATATTGTCACTCTAGATGAACTCCAAATACTCAGTAGGCCTGATTTTGATAACAACAACAAATGGGATCAACATACTGTAACCCCATATTTACATGACACTGCAATTCAATTCATAAACATGAATAAATTGTGAAAACAAAATAAAAAATTGGACATCCCAAATTATACGCTATCACCAAAACAAAAACTAGTGCTTACAATAATTACAAACCACTACAAAGATCAACCCTTGAACAAGCCCTTGCATATAATCATTCAAGGAACTGCAGGAACCGGAAAGTCTTACCTTATTGATTGCATAAGAAATGCACTTCAAAGTAATCTACTACAACAAAAGAGACAAGGCTTGCTCTAGCTCCTACAAGAATTGCTGCATTTAATATACATGTGTTGACTATACATTCAACAATTAGGGTTCCAATTAGAGAAATGAAACCATTACAAGGAAAAACACTAACAACATTTTAAGAAGAAATGAAACATATAAGATACATCCTGATTGATGAAATAAGCTTTATAGGGCCAAAGATGCTATTAAAGATAGATAGTAGACTACGTGAAGCATTTCCCCACACACATCTCTCCTTTGGTGGTGTATCTATAATTCTTGTAGGTGACCTAGCACAACTACCACCTGTTGTGGAAAAATCTATCTATGCATCACATTCCAATGCCAAAATGTTATGGGAACAATTTACTACGGTTGTTATGTTATGAACAATGTTTCGTCAACAAGGTGAAAATCCAACTCAAACACACTTTCATGAAACATTAAAAAACATACGTAATGCAAAACCAACACACCAAGATTAGGAGATGTTAATGGGTTGCACGAACAAACTACTTACAACAACTGAAAAACAAGAATTTGACAACTCAATTCACCTTTTCACTACAAATGATTTAGTGAGACTACACAACAAAAGAATGCTCAAACTACTAAATCTTCCGGTAGCGATAAGTATTGCAATAAACACAACAATCAAATCAAACATTGATGCTAATGATGACCATCTTAAAAAATAACTCTTGTTATGCAAAGGCCAACGAATCATGCTAATAACAAACTTATTGACTCAAGCAGGACTTGTAAATGGATCCCTTGTGGAGGTTGTTGATATTGTTTACAATCTTTGCTCTAAACCACTAGATGTGCCAATGTATGTTGTAGTCAAGATCAATAACTATAGTGGGCCACCATGGAACCAAATTGATCCAAAGGCTATACCTATAATACCTATATCACTAGGAAATTGTAGGCAAATCCCACTATCCATGGCATGGGCAATTACTATACATAAATCCCAAGGCCTAACACTACAAAAAACTATTGATATTGGTAAAATAGAAAGACAAAGACTAACATTTACAACTATATCAAGAGTGAAATCATTAAATGGCCTTCGTATTCAACCAACATTTAGTTTGGAGTGGTACTCGAGAATGAAAACAATCCATACACATTTATCAAAAAAAAAAAGAGAAGGGTCAATTACAATTACTCTCACTATGAAAATTTGAGGTATACACTTGTCAAACCACTCTCTTTCACATTAAATTGAAATTAAAATTTTCACTACCTAATTCATACTAAATGTCTTAAGATTGTTTTCCTCTCAAATTAACTCATTCAAAACTTTTTGGTATATAGGTGGACACTTTGTAGACAATCCCAACCCAACAAAAGATATATATTCGTTCTTGGTCAACATTCATTCTTGGTCAACATCACCTACATGTAATAAATATTCGTTATCAACATCAATTGTAAATTTAATTACTTTGTTCTTACAATATCGTTATCAAAATTAAGGAAGCCAGCAGGAATTTCTTAAAATGAGATGAACCAAAACCAATTTCCCAATAGCTACCGCATCAATCTATTCGCAGTAAATGAAAAGTGGATCTAAAAATATCGATGATGCTTGATTGAAATCCAATTTGATTCGAAGCGGCGACCTATTTTACAGACTTTAATTCGATTTTGTTTTCAGGCATGAGACTATGGCGACCAATTTTTTTACCGGCGATGTTTTAGCGGCAGGAGACAATTTCCCGCAGAAAGCTTACACAAAATATAGCCTATTGGCTAAACAAGTGAGCATATAAAGTATGTTAATCAAAGTATTTAATAAACAAATGAGCGTCTCTTTATAGAAAAAGTTAGCAATGAATTACATTTTCTAATCAAATTATATTTTAAAATGTTTTTTTAGTGTGTAATACAACTTTGCTTTTTTATTTTAAATTGTTTATTATAAAATAAAATCATTATACTCAAACAAATTTTATTTTAATGTCATCATATTTTCTTAAGCATTTTATTACAATTGTTTTTATCAACTATTATGAAAATTCTAAAATTAATTATTATTATCCAATAAACTATTGTCAAACATTTACTAAATAAATTTACTAGATTCATTTTATTATCTCAACAATAAACATATATGTCTTATTAAAAAATTATTTGAAATACTTCTTTATAAAATCTAAAATTATCAAGAAAGTCTAATGAATATTGTATTATCTTTGTTAATTGTATTAACAAAAAAGTTAATTTTTCAAATTCTAATGTAGAATGCAATACAATAAATGATTCTTACCAATACTAATTTCTAGAGTAGTAGTTTTAATTAAACATTAAATATTAGATATTTTCTCTTATTAAATTAAAAGTGTTGTTCATAATTACTTATAATTAACTAAAATGTACATTGAATATAAATATTTGTTTATTATGATAATTAAAATTACAAAATTTTATGATTGAGTGATAAATGGAAATGTTGAAGGCTCCCAAATTAAAATTTTAAAAATGTGTAGATATTTTCCCTTTAAAATAAAATAAAGTAAAATAAAAATGAATCCTTTAACCTTAAAAATAAGATTTTATAAACAAAGTCAACATCTCATTTGAGAATGATGATTTTATTTAAAAATGTTCTTTGACTAACTACTCAACACCACTTGTAATATAAATATATTTCTAGTGTTATATATATATATATATATATATATATATATATAACTATAACTATAACTAGTGGAATATAAAATTAATGACAGTGAGTGATATTTATTCAATTATAGAATGATTAAATTAATATCATTTAACATAACATTAATTAATAATTTTATTTTTTGTTTATGTCAAATTGAGTGGCTAAAGTTCAAAGTAATTATAAAATAGTTCTTGCATGGTGAGGTGGATTGGTCTTTTGTTTTGGATAACTTGGATTCAAAGGATGTGACAGATATGGAGCTTGAATACTTACTAGCAACTTGTTGTTGAACCCATTTTGATATGTTAATAATAGGTAGGGGTAATTGCCGATTATATACCTTGTATAAAAAATCTGATAGAGTCAATTTTTACTATGGTTCTCTATCTTCAAACAAAATAATTTATGGTTTGTTGTATTATGACTCTCTTGAAGAGCATGCAATACAAATACGTAATTTTTGAAACTATGTTTTATGGGTGTGATCCCCTACAACCACATGTTTGTCTATAAATAAAAAAATGTTATAAAAGAGTTAACACTAACATTGGTAAATTGACAGTTTAGAATGCTTTTGAATTATTAACAAGCATAAATATAAAAATAGGAAGATAAAATTGTTTAAATATACGTTTTCTTAATAAACTCATTGTTGACTAGGTTGAATTGATGGGTAACAATAAGACATTAGAGTCCTATTTTTAAGGAAATCAATATGGGTTAGCTAATAATTTGAAGAGAAGTGAATATAATCTATTGGTTGGAAATAAATCTTCTAAACTATAAAATGTAGTAATTAACACTACTACTTTTAGAGATATTTTGGGAGTTAGAAATATCACAATTATATAAACAATAGTTTATCTAATTTTGTTGTAATAGTAATGAAAATGTCTAGAACTACAAATTGTGCAATGGTAAGGTAAAAAAATTGTTAGAGTGTGAAAAATCAAATCCCTTGAGTTGTAGGTGTGAAATAAAATTTAAAGCTATGTTTAAACATTTTTTTTTGTTCGGTGAATCATTGCTAAGGGGCAGCATCGGATCACTTTTGTCTGGAGCTATGAATCAGTGAAGCCACATTTGAGGGACCTCATCCCCACCACTCATATTCCTCCTGAATACCACTATACTCTATCGATACACCTGTAGCCAGCCGATCCTTGTCATCATTGGCGGTCACTGATATGTTTCCCTCCATATCCTTTGATTGTCGCTACACCTTCCTTCATTCTCGCCAAGCTCCCTGCAAGACCCAACATCATTCCTCTGTCTGTTGTGCCTGCCTGTGTTCCTTCCAAGCTCCCTGCATGACTCGATGTCAACCCACCTTCTGAACACCCCCCACCAGCTCCACCTCTCCATCTATCTCTCCAACTTTGACCCTGTAGTAGTGCCCGATCTTCTTTCCATCCTCCTCCATCCTTTGAACACAATCCACTCCACCATTCTTTGATCTTCGACCAATGATCAACACACGTTAGACCCTACATCCACTGATGGGATTCAAACATTGGACAATAGTTTCACTACTGCTTACAACTTGTCGTTGCATTTGCGGGGTCATCCCCTAAAAAAGTTTAATATTAAGGTTTGGGCCTTGGTTGTTGGCACTACAAGCAAGAAGCCCCACCAGTTCACCAAGGAGTCTCCCCTTAATATGAGGGTAAACATCAAACTCCATTGTTGATGCGATAGAGAGTGACCTCGCAAGGTTTGAATCTTGGTTGTTGGCTGTACAGGCAAGAAACCCCACCATTTCACCAAAGGGTCGCCCCCTATGTTTAAACTTAATTTTACATTAGTAGAGTTGGGTTATAAAAACTAGAATAACATAAAAAAATTGAAAATGGATATCAAAATAGGAAATAACAAATAATGAGGAACTTGGAAATCAACTAAAGTAGTTCATTAGACAAGATAATAATGTGACATGTTGTCCAATTTGTGTATTTAGCATCCACTCTGCTCTCTACCAACCATGGTTAATGCAAAACTCAAGTATATTTATGAAATCCATACAGCTTACACACATGAATGAAAAAAATCAAAGAATAACATATTTAATATATCCATAGATGTGCAAGATGTAATTCAATCTAAACTAACAATTTTAAGGGGTTTGTAGGTCTATAGTTACCTAATTTGTCATTATTTTAACTATGCAAGGCTACAAATCTACTAGGAATGGGCATGGGCCCTTACTTTTTCCTTTGTAAGGTGTTTAGGGGCGAGGGGTTTTTGATTTTGGGAAATAATCTACCTTGTCACATTTTCTTCTTTTTGTTTTGTTATTGGTTATCTGCATAGCAATTATTAGGGTTCAAGGGACCCCCTAGTTTTGTCTTTCAAATATTCTCTCAATAGAGGGCAACCTTCTTCATATGGGCATGCAAATGTAGTTCATTTTTTATTTCATGGAACACACAAACCCAAATCTTATTAGAATTCTAGGATTTGTCAAATATCCAAAGGATGCCTAGAAAAACCCAAAGATCGCTAGATGTTGTTGATTAACCTAGAAGATGTTGTGGATGATGTTTTTTATTTTCCAAAGCATTTGTTAATTTGTAAGTTTACGGATATTTGAATCTCATTGCCTTTCTTGAAGGTTTAGTATATAAGTAATTGGAACATTGAAAATGATATGGAAATCACTCTAATGACAAATGCATACTTATTTGTTGTGTTCTCTTATTTGGTGGATGAAAAATCAATTTTTGAAAGAGGTCCCTATTTTCACAATAAGTCATGCCTATTTATCAAACCTTGGCATGTAGGGTTTGATCTAGTGAAAGAGCTACTATCTAAGATTCCTATCTAGATGCCTCTTAGGCTTCCAACAAGATTTTGGAGAGAAGAAATCATGCAATTCATATAATGGTTATTAGGAAACCCATAGGTCCTTCTTGCCACACACTTGACAAAAAGGATAAATTTTTCTCATCCATGTGTTGACATTAATTTGAATAATCCACTTATTGAATCTTTGGAATTTAAATAGGGTAGCATGAATTAGATCCAAAAAATTGATTATGAAGTGTTACCCTTTTATTATCATACATGTCATGAATATGGACACTTAAAAATATTTTTTTCAAATTTGGGACTTAAAGTTTCTCAACCAAGCAATTAATTTGTAACTAGTTTGAAGGTAAAAGGAAAGGCCCCAACACAGGGAAATAGGCTAGAGTCAAGTGGATTTACTGCTATAAAATATTTCTCAAAGGGGAAATATATGAATCACCAATATAAATATGGTTCTAAGTTAATTTAATATTGTAATAGATTCGGGCGGGGGCCCTAGCTCGGTTGGCTAAGTAATTCCGTTGGGGCTCTGCTGGTCACGAGTTCTAGTCTCCCCCCGTCCCGTGGTACCGGAGGGCGTGTCGCGCCAGTGCCGCTGGTCACGTTAAAAAGTTTACCAGGCGCACTGCAGTTTATAGGGGGTCGTGCTACCCGATTCCTGCAGTCTAAAAAAAAAATAAAAAAAAAATATTGTAATAGATTCAATGTACTAAAAAAAATTCAAGGATATTGTTATAATGGAGCATGAATACAAGTTGGATTGTCAAGATTTGCATGTTGGGATCAAGTAATTTATCTCATCCTTTTGTTAAAATTCTTTCTTTAGATATGCTAGGGACGTTGAAGGAGGGAGATTTTTTAATTTCTAATCAAATTAAGAAAATTTAAGGGCTATTAGGTCATGGGATACATGTTGGAATAGATTTTTTCCCTATCATAGTGATTTAAATGGAGTCAAATGAATATAATGCTTTGTTGGATCCTGTGCAACATATGTGTGAGAGAAGATGGTAAAATGAAACCAAAGGACTTCATTAGGTATTCAACAAAAGAGCATCAATAAGTTGGGTATTGCTATGATGTCAAAAGTAGGAAGGAAAAATGATTTGGAAAAGGTGAAATTGATAAAGAATTCATTATTATCTCTGTTGGAAGGTTGTAGTTGCTGGTGTTGTCGTTGATGTCAACACAATGTTGATGATGTTGTTATTGTTGTCAACTTCTAGTATAGCTATAGAGATTGTTGGTGCCTACTGGTGTTGATGAGATTATTGGTAGCATTGATGTGTTGTGGTTTGATAAGTGTGTTTCACTTTGTTGTCATAATTTGATGTCAAACTCTAGTGTAATGTTGCAGATGGTGTAGATGTGATGAGGTGTCTATAGTGTTGCTAATGTAGTTGGTTCACTTGGTTTCCAAGTTCTTTTGAGAAAATTTAAATAACAGACAATATAGTGTGATAAAGGTGTGCTCAGTGTTTTTCTCCACATTTCTTCATGGTAGAAGGAATGTTCATGCCATTTGGATGTGATGATCAAAGGTGTTTAGAGATGTTATATTGAGATTTTTAGGTTTTGGATTGTACAACAGTGGAGGATGTGTTTGATAATATGTATGTCTGTGAAACAAGGTGTCTAGGAGAAATGAGATTGCTTTGCATTTTTCTGCATTAAAGTTTCTTGTCTTGCCAATCTGGGAACATGCTTATATGGTTTGTATCTACCTTCCCTTGAGATTTCAGGTGTTGAGGTGTTATGTAAGGATGGTTAGTGAGTTGTATGTATGTGTCATTGTGTCTAGTGCATAGAATGAAAGTGTTCTTCAGTTTCAGGTGGTTTTAGTAGTAGTGGCAAATATTATGATGATGTGGAATATTCTTGGATGTTGTGAAGCGATGTGTGTCCCATGAGATTTTTTTAGACCTAGAGAGGTGTGTTTGGAGTTGCTTGTTAGTGTTAGTACAAGTTTGGTCGATCTAGTGTGCTAGCACTAATTGTAGAGGATGAATATTTTTTGTAGAAGTATTAGAAGTGTGTCGATGTAGATTTGGGTTCTAGTTAACCTATGGTGTGGTCTCCCTTCATTTCTTTCCATTATAGAATTTTTTGGTGCCAACCTATTTTGTGTTGCACGTTTGAGGTGCATACATTTCCTTAAGGTCAACCTAATTAAGATTGTTTAGGTCGTGGATGGTATAAATGCAATATGAAGGTTGTGTGGATTGGGTGGTAAGTATGCAAGGTACAAAAGATGTGAATGTGATCAATTGTGGTGACCTGAGTGTGAGCCTAAATGCCTATGACTTTCAAATGTAGTGAGCAGAAGGTGTCTACATTTCAGTGTGCTTGAAGTTGTTGGAGGCAATGAACCAAAGGTTGTGGATGGCATAAAGTTGTAGTGGTGGATTTCTCTTGTTGCCTTGATATAGTGAATCTCTTTGTAACAATCTTATTCTATTGTTGTTTCTTCTGGACAGTGAGTCCTTTTGGCAATGAGCCTTTCTTTATTTTTTGGGAAGTGAACCTAATTGTATTTGATGTTGCAATTCATATATATGTGAGCTAATCCTCACCGTGGTTTTTCCCTTCTTAGGTTTTCCAGGGAAATATTGCGTTCTTATGTGTTTGGATGTGTTTGTATTACAATTTCACACATTTACATTTTGTTAATGAATGATAAGGGTTTAATGGTTGATAAGGGTTTGAGAAGATATTGAGGGATTGAATGTTTAAAGTATACAACTGATTCATCCCCTTCTCAATTTTCATGTGCATCTAATAATTGGTATCAAAGCTATGGTTCCCAAGAAGAAGTTTAACTACTTGAGATAGATCTGGATGGAAAATAGGAAGGGTGTCAAAGCTCCTATGTTCGATGGAACGAATTATTCTTACTGGAAAGCTAAGATGGAGTCATTTATGGTCTCTCTTGGATTTTGAGTTTGGAAATTAGTTAAAAGGATATACTATGCCTATAAATGGTCCAACAAGTGATGATGAGATCAAGGATTATGAAAACAATGGAAAAGAAAAAAATTCTATCCTAAGTGGTCTTTTTGATTCCTTGGAAAAGTGATAAGTCTAAAATTTTCTAAAGAAGTCTAGACAAAGGTGGAGAGTATTTATGAAGGATATGACAATGTCAAACAAGTGAAGATACAAAACTATAAAGACAATTTTGAAATCCTAAGGATGTCTCAAGATGAAGATATTATTGCCTATATATGCTTAGAGTTGATGAAGTTATCAATTCCATCAATGGTCTTGGTGGAAAGTTGGAGGAAAGTGAAGTTGTGAAAAAGGTATTAAGAACTCTACCTAAATCTTATAGCTCTAAAGTTTCTGCTTTTGAGGAAGCTAAAAATTTGGATAATTATTCTAGAGATCATATGTATGGTGCTTTAACTTCTTTTGAAATGAGAGGGTTTGTTCAAGATGGAACAAGTAGAGAAACTACCTTTAAAGTCTGCAAAGTAGAGAAGGATGATGAATCAGATCCAAATGATCTTGATGAGGTAGAATAAAATTTTGTGAGAAGATTGAAGAAGGGTATTGAAAAAATACATAGGTAAGTTACCTTTTAAATGTTTCAATTGTGGAAAGATAGGCCATTATGCTTCTAAGTTTGCAATCAAAGTTACCAATGACAAACAAAAGGATCATAAAGGTAAATCTTTGAAGAAGAGCTATTATGTTGAAAAGGACAATGTTGTTTCTAATGACGAGGAATCAGATTATCTGGATGATGGAAATGATGAATGCTTGTTCATGGCTTTAGATTTTGGAACTATTTCTGCTAATCTTGAAAGATGTGTGAAGGAAAGTGCTCCAAAAAAAGGTCATAACATTGAAGGAACTATGTTGACTACTTTTCATGCTAGAGAGGAGAGAAACTACTAGATAATTGATAGTGGATGCTCAAACCATATAATATGTGATAAGAGTAAGTTTTTTAAGGTTGAAAGGTATGATGGTGGTCTTATTAAGTTTGGTGATGATACATCTACTAAGATTTGTGAAAAAGGTTCAATTAGTTTTGATGGAAAGCATAAAAAATATGATGTTCTTTATGTCAAGGGTCTTCAACATAATCTTCTAAGTGTAGGAAAAATGTGTAGCAGAGGATATAATCATGTGTTTTAGCATGCTAGTTGTGGAATCATAAAAGGAAGCTCTGGTACTCTTATTGTTGCAAGAACAAGAATATAACATAATGTCTATCAACTCAAAGGTAGTGGTGCAAAGTGCTTTATGTCTCAAATTAATGAAAGTTGGCTATGACATAGAAGAATGGGTCACATCAATTTTGATAGCCTAGTGAAGATTAGTTCTACTAATATTGTGAGAGATCTACCAAGGATAACAAAGCCTATCAATGCAATCTGCAAAGAATGTCAAGTGGGAAATCAAACAAAGAAGAGGTTCAAGACAAAAGAATATTCTATCACAAACCCTTTGGAGTTGGTGCACACAAACCTATGTAGCCCTACTAAAATAAGAAGCTCATGTGGTGACAAGTATTTCATGTAATTGATTGATGATTATTCTAGAATGACTTGAGTGATATTTCTCAAAGAAAAAATCAAAAGCTCTAGATAAGTTTAAAGTATTTAAGTCTATGGTAGAGAATGAAATGGATGTGAAAATAAAATTCTTGAAATCTGATAGAGGTGGTGAATTTACTTCAAATGATTTTAATAGTTTTTGTGAATATCATGGAATAAAAAGGAATTTATCAACCCCTAGAACTCTTCATCATAATGGAGTTGTGGAGAAGAACATGACAGTTCAAGAAGCAACTAGGACAATGATGAAGGAAGTTAATCTACCGGATTTCTATTGGAGAGAAGTAATTCATACGACAATCTACATTCTTAACAGAGGTCAAGCAAGAGTGAATAGTTAAAATACTCCTTATGAGTTATGGTATGGTAAACCTCCTATTGTGAAATATTTCAGTTTTTGGAAGAAAATGTTATATCATAAGAAATTAAGAGAACTTAGGAAAGTTTGATACAAGATCTGATGAAGGAATATTCCTTGGATACTCTACAAGAAGCAAGGCCTATTGGTGCTACAAAAAAAGGTTGAAGAAGATTGTTGAAAGTGCAAGTGTCAAAGTGGATGAAAAACCACATCAAATTTTAGTGTGGATAGAAAGATATGAAATTGATTAATCCCCTTGCAATGAAGAAGATAAGGCCAAAGATAAAGGAAAATAGATGATAGTTGAAGAGGAAGAAGCTCTAGAAAAGACCCCCAAGACTCCTAAGTATGTGTAGAAGAATCATTCAGAAGATCAAATCATTGGAGATAAGAGAAAATGCATGCTAACAAGAAGAAAATATGCTATGATAGAGGAATAGGTAAACTTTTGTTTAATTTATGAGGTGGAACCTCAAACTGTGACTGAGGCATGCAAAGATGAAAATTGGATGAAATTTATGAAAGAAGAATTGGAAAAGACTGAGAAAAATCATACTTGGGAATTAGTCCCAAGACTGACAAATAAGAATGTAATAGGAACTAAATGGGTTTTCAGAAACAAATTGAATGAGGATGGAAAAGTTGTTAGGAATAAGGCTAGACTTGTGTGTAAGGGCTACTCACAAGTGGAAGGAATAGATTTTGAGGAGACTTTTGCTTCAGTGGAAAGAATGGAAGCTATTAGGATGTTTTTGGCTTTTGCAACACATAAAGATTTTAGAATATATTAGATGGATGTGAAGTCTACATTCTTGAATGGTAAGTTGGAAGAAGAGGTATATATTGAACAACCAGAAGGTTTTTACTTTTTAGATGATGCTAATATGGTTTGCAGATTGAAGAAGGCATTGTATGGACTCAAACAAGCTCCTGGGAAAAGCTTGGTATGCAAGGTTAGACAAATATTTGTTGTAGCAAGGACTCATAAAAGGTACTATAGTAGCAATCTGTATTTCAAATTTGAAGGATAACAAATATTGATTGTGGTAGGTATGTTGATGATATAATATTTGGAGGAAATGAAGGTATTATTGGAAGACTAGGAAGTTTTCCATTCATAAGTTTGTTGGTAACATGAGAATGAGTATGTGTATAAGTTACATAGTGTGTAAGTACAGTGTTGTCATTGATGTCAACATTATGATCTGGTATGAAGATAATTGTGCAAAACATTTTGTATAGCTTGAGCATCCCTGAAGATGGTAATCTAGTGCTTAGTTGTAAGAAGGTTTGATCCAGTGTAGTTAGTTGAAGTGGAAAATTGGTTAAGTATTAAAATAGGTATTTCAATGTACAAGACATTTGGTAATTTGGTCCGCATTGGTCTGACTTGAAGAATCTTACTTTGTGGTTTTCATGTAATTTTTGTTGGATGTTAGAAGAGTCCAAATAAATATTTTCACATTGTTTTGGCCTTTGGAGTAGAAGTTATGAATGACAAAAGTTCTGGTTTACCAGTGATAGCAATTACTAGTACCGAGTGTATGATTTGGTGAATCCACACTTCACCACACTTTGGTATCTGGTCTTGCAGATTTATGGAAGTACTAACATGTGTTAGTGGAGTCTGTAATCCAGGTGGCATGAAGTTTTGAGGTTCATGTGTCCTTTTGTGATTGAATAGTTGGTGAATTTTGATGTTAGGTCATGACCGACACCAACCTAATAAGTTTTGAGTATTGCAAAGTTTCAATAAGTGTTGATCTATTATAAGGACGCTAATATAGACCCACCCCAACCTATCTTATGCATTGCAAGTTTGAATTACGATGCAAAGTGTTTATGTTTGTGTGTTGAGATGATAAGGTGTATTTTGCATGATGCATCTAATTAAGCCAACCTAATTGATGTTTGAGGTTGTGATGGATATACATGTGAGTTCATTTTTGGTGTTGTGGATGTATGTATGTAAGATAAATATTTTTTATGTGAATTGCGCTAGTGTGATGCAAAACCAGAGCAAACCAAAGTGTTAGTGCAAATCAGTATGAAGTGTATAAAGTGTGTATTGAGCTTCAATGGAACTGTAATTCATGCATAGTGTAGATGCAATTGTAATAGGTCACTTTGGATATGTGCCACCACTCTCTTCTATCTTTTCCTCTTTTTGTGGGTAGTGAGTCCACTAGGACAGTGAGTCCACCTGCAGTGAACACTTTTGTAATATCTTATAACCGATTATAATATATTGTGAGCTAATCCTCAACGTGGTTTTCACTTTTTGGGTTTTCCATGTAAAAATCTAGTGCTCATGTGTTATGTGATGCTGGTGATTGATTTCATGCTTTCCTTTCTTACTGCAAATTGAATATGCTATTTGGAATGAATGTTTAAATGTTTAAGTGGTTTTAGAGAATACTAATTCACCCCCCCTCTCGGTATTTTGGGTGTTCAATAATTGGTATCAAAGCTTGGTTCCTTGGAAGGAGCTTAACCACTTGGGGAAGATCTTGGAGGTTGAGCACATGACTTTTAGAATATTTCCTACTCCTCTAGAAGGGATTCCTATAGTTGGATTTACAGAAGAAGATTATATAGTTGACATGAATGGAGAACTCAAAATAGCTCTTGAAGATCTAAAAAGGATTGAAGGTGAAAACAAAGATTTGAAAGGAAATGTCAAAGAAGTAGACAAATGCATTAAAAAAGTTGAGAGAGAAAATCAAGAAATTTAGAGAAGTACATAAGGATGTTAGTGAGCAATTAAAGCAAGCAAATGAAATAATTACTAGTCTAAAAGTGCAAGTTGAAGAAGGAAAAAGAGTTGAAGAATGTCTGAATGCTAAAATGAAAAGAAAATATGAGGAATGCTCAAAGATTGAACAAGAAGTGAATATGAGATTAGATCTTGAAAAAGTAGAGAGTCATGAAGACAAATTCAAGAAGATCTTTGTCATGCTTGATGAATTGATTGCAAACTAGAAAGCTTCTAAATACAAAGAAGGATTAGGATTTGAAAAAGGTGAAAGTTCAAAAGCAGAGAAGAAGAACAATGAACTAAATAAGAGTGGAGATAAAAAGGACAATGGAAATCAAGTCTAGAATTAAAAGAATGAAGTCAAAAGACCACCGATCAGACAACCAAATGCACAAAGGTACCCATGTTTTAGTGGTTTCTATTATTCTTGCAATAAATTTGGACATAAGGCTATGAATTTAGAAGTAGAATGAATCAGAATGTTCCATCTTTTCTTGGTCAGAATTTTACATGCAAAATATTTGGTCATAGAGCCAGTGAACATAGAAATCAAATGATGAATGACTATAAAAATGGTATGATGTTTAAATATTTCAATGCCTATTGTTATACATGCAATAAATTTGGGCATAAATATAATCAATGCAAATCTAGAATTAATGGGAGTAAACTTGTTCAAAAGAATGCCATATGTTACAATTGCAATAGACCAGGACACATCTCTAAGTTTTGTAGAAGCAAGAATATAAAGAAGGATAATCTGATAAAGAAGAATGATAGTACAAAATATTGATTTGACAGAAACAAAGGAGATGAATAATATTTGGAAAAATGAGGAAGAGATAGAGCTTAAGGCTAAGTTTGTAACAACTTCTAGTGCATATATTTCCTTTAGAAACTAAGTTGAGAGCTTTGGCTTAGGGGGAGCATTAACATAAGATCTTTTATCCCCTATCAAAAAAATAGTGTTGATATCGATATTATTGACCTACTGGAGAAGATATCAATGGAAAATATCAAGATGCATAAATTTACAGAGCATTTGAAGGTGACAATATAGTTAGGATTTGACAAGTTTATCAATCTAAGAATTTATTGTGAATTAGGTTATGGGGAAAGGTTTATAAGTGGTTTCATGCTTAATCCAAGTTATTTGAAACTAATTATTCAAAGAGAGAAGAGTAGTGAAGAGTGAAGAAAGCATTCCAACAATCTTGCAAACAAAAACCCTAACTGGAAAGTGAATCAAAGGTATTTGCAATTTTATCTTACCCTAGTTTTTAGAAAGTGTTTTGAAGTATTTGCAATGGCTACTGCATGAGTAATTGAGGTCTCAAAATGACCTCAAAAAAAATTCAAGAGACATCTTGACAAATCGATGGAAGGTGACCCACTCAGTGCATTCCCACATATTCCATTTGGTGTTTTACATATTGAGGATATGTAAGAATTTACATTCATGAGAAGTTAGAAGAATATAATCACTCCAAGTTGGGTGATGTGTGGGTAAATGAACTCACTAGAGATGATTTCACACTCAAACCTAAGTTCCAAAATCTGGTGAAGAATAAACTTGATGTATGAAAAGGTTTTCCCAAATTTTTCCATGATGATGCATGTGTGAGGTATGCCCTAAGCTGAATTCATGATAGGTTTGTGTGGATGGATATGCCTAGGTTGACTTCCAAGGAAATAATTAGGGTTGTCACAGGTTTGAGCTCAACTTGACTTATTTTGACATTGAAATATGTGAAGAATGAAGTAGTAATGGAGTCAACCAATGCAAAGTAAGATAATATGGCTTTAACAGTGAAGGAAATTAAAAATTTGGTAGTCAAGTATGCCACAATGATGATCGGCTATACGATTTATTTCTCTAATAGAGAGAATTTTGTTTCAGCCACTATAATAAACATTGCATATGAGATGGTGGTGGATGGTATGGATTTTGATTTGTTTGAGCTATTGAGGGCACAAATAATTGAGAACTTGTAGAAGATAAAGGATTCAAAATATCATTTCAAATTCAGAATATTTATCATCCGTTTGTTGCTCTAATTCTTGAGAGAGCTACTTGGTACAAAGAATATTGTTTGGTTGAAGGACAGACCAATATCACATCATATAAGAGATTACCTAAGGGATATAGGTTATATAGATGCATAGGATGAATCTCTTTGGGGTTTCTTCAAAGTTTTTCAAAAAAAAAATGTAAGCAAGAGAGAGGATTCCCTGAAATATGGTGGAAACGTACAAAGATGATATTAATTTTCTGGTTTCCAAAGATTATTGCATCATACAGGTAGTTGAACCTAGGACGGTTTGGATCCCAGAAATGGGATATGGGATCAAAGAAGAGATCATTTCTTCAACAAATTATATGCTAAGTCAGCTTAAGGACACCTCTAAAGAGAGGTATGGTACTTATGAAGAGAAGTCCATGAAAGTTCACATGGACCAAAGACAAAAAAAATAAACAAGATTGTTGAGAGAATGATTGCACAAGTTGTAGAGTTGGAAAGTTTGAACAAGGAGGACATAGAGAAGGCTAAAGGCCTAGCTGATGCTCCAAAAGGATCATCTAGTGTTAGGAGATCTGGTAGGAAAACTACCACTCCTCTAGTTACCCCAAATTCCTTTGGGACTAAGTCTGCTATTGGAGAGAAGAAGAAAGAGTCTCCAAGTACTCTGATGAAGGAGAATAAACCTATAGAAAAGTAATAGAAAGTGATTGAGAAAGAAAAGGCCACTACAACAACCTAGAAAATAGGCACCACAAGGAGAGTTAAATAAAAAGATAAGAGAAAAATTTGTCTTTGTGAATGTGGATGATGAAGAAGAAGAAGATACTAAGCCATTGATCCAAAAGAGATTCGGTACATTTGGGGAAGAGTTTAGTGCAAAGAGGTAGAAAGTAGACATTGTGGACATTGATAGTGAGGTGGACATTGAGAAAGAAAAAGAAGGATACATGATACAAATGAGGGAGAAGAAGCAAGAATCCGATAAAGGAAAAATGTCACCAGAAGCAAAGAAGAAGAAAAGTAAAGCTTCCCCTCTAGTAAGGACACATATCCCTATGAAACTAGATGCCTTAATGAGATTATTGAGAATGAAATGCTAGAGAAAGTTGTTGCTCTGTATACTATTACTGATGAGGTAGATGAGGCCACTATTGAAGAAGTGGTTATAAAATATATTGTTACTTTTGAAGTTAATATGAAGAATATTGAAAATAAATTACCTATAGAGTTGAGGTATGTACTATATGCAAGGATACATGAGGCAATTGATGAAGAGGAAAAACTAAGATCATTTGCTTTGGAGAAGGTTAGTGCACCCCTCTTGAAAGAAAATAAAGCCACATTGGATGAGCCATATAATAAGGAGTTCCGAACAAAGAAAAGGGTAACCAACCTTATGAGCAAAGATCAAAATGATCTTGAAAGGCTCTAGAATGAAATTGCAGAAAAGGTTGTTGACTTGGCATAGAGATTGGGATTAACTCTGGATAGTACAGAGGAAATGTATGATGATATATTGGATCCAAATGTTAATTTGACAAAAGAAGAAGCACAACATGATGATTCTTAACATGAGAATGCTACAAAAGAGGAAAATGTGAAAAAGGACATGGATGGCACTCTTATGAATGTGGAAGAAAATGTTGCGGAAGAGGAAAGTGTGCAAAAGGACATGTATGACACTCTTCCAGATGTGGAAGAAAATGTTGTAGAAGAGAATGTTACTGGTGGAGAGAATGTTGTAGGATAAGTTACTATAGGTGATGCTCCTACAGTAGGAGAAGATAACACGACAGAGGTAAGAGACACCGAACCTCAGGAGGATGCTCCCACAAGCCACAACTCACCTCCTTTGGAACTAGAGGTAAATACAGAAGATGCAAAAGGCCACTTGGACATGAACATTCCTTTGGATAACTCTGATAAACCTATGGGTAATGAGAAAGAGATTGAGAATGCATCTTGTACAAATGATAAGAAGGATGAGGAGACACTCATCAATACTAGTGACAAAGAAAAGGATTTAGAGATAAAGGTTGTAGAAGATAGTACAAAGTCAGTTGGAGAATCTTTTGGTACCTCTGGAGACTCATTAAATTTTTTGTTAATTATGCAACTACAATTTCAACCTATAGTGTTTGCCCAATTATTACAACTTCCAATGCAACAGGGGAAAGTTGGTATGGAAAAAATTCTCTTTTTCACAAACATCAATTAGGTGATTCTTTTCATGCCTCTTCCTAGAAAGAAATTTTACAAACTCATCAGAAAAGTGTAGAGTTCATTGATGAAATAGTCAAGGTACTACAAGAAACCATACCTGGTGCTAGCATTGACAACTCCTTATCTGATATGGAGAATTTAAAGTTTTTCTTGATTCATTCAAAGAATATTCCATTGGTTTGAAAGGAAAATTAGAGAAGGAAATAGATAAAAAAGTTAAATGGTAAGAGGTTAATGGATATAAAAGAGAAGTGTGCCACCACACAATAAATTCTAGGATAACCTTAAAGGTGTACAATATTGTGGTGGAAGACAAAAAGTTGTTTCAATTTTGTATGAAATGGACTAGCTCCACCAAGAGCATAAAATATGAGATGGAATCCATTGAGTCCCAAATTGATAAGGTCTCTAGTTCCTATGATCCGACATAGGACATTGGCGGGAGCACTAGGAGTGTGATCAAAAATTTAGATGATAAAATTTTCCAAATGAAAGTTCAAAAGGAGAAGATAATTATGCAATTTGGTCAACTAAGGGATCTGGTAAATGTCAAATTCATACCTATCTCCAATGCCTTGATGAGTGCAGAAAAGGCAATAAAGTTAAATCCAGTACCCAACACTCCAGATGATGGTGAAGAACTTTTGATGGAGCTCAAGATTCAGAGTTTTATGTTGGGCCCTACCAAGAAGGGTTGGGAAGAAGGGAAGAAGGACTGGAAAGCACACCTTGTGAAGCTACAAGTGCCAAATACTTCTTCTAGGTGATTGCATTTCTTTTTATGCTTTTCAGTTTGTTGATCATATTGCACTGTATATATGCAAATGTTATAAGGCAGTTTTCCAGTACAAATTTTGATTTGGATTTTGTTGGATAGCACCCTTAGGGGGAGTCAATCAAGTTTTTTAGTTTATTACTCTCTTGTATATATATACATATCAGTTAGGGGGAGTATGTATGCAATTCAATATATAAGCACTTGTTTTGCACCTTTTCCCTTGACGTCAAAGGGGGAGAGTAGTAGTAGTTTTGGGAGAATATTTGAAGAATGTTTCCATCAATGACAAAGGGGGAGATTGTTGGAAGACTAAATTTTTTGTCATTGATATGTTTGTTGGCGAAATGAGCATGAGTATGCACATAAGTTGCATAGTATGCAAGTAGAGTGTTGTCATTGATGTCAACATTGTGATCAAGTATGAAGATCATTGTGCATACCATTTTGTATAGCTTGAACATGCATGAAGATGGTAATCCAGTGCTTAGTTGAAAGAAGGTTTGATCCAGTGCAGTTAGTTGAAGTGGAAAATTGGTTGTGTTAGAACAGGTATTTCAATGTATAGGACATTTGGTAATTTGGTCCATATTGGTCCAACTTGAAGAATCTTCCTTTGCGATTTTCATGTAATTTTGTTGGATGTTAGAAGATTCCAAATCTATATTTTCACATTGTTTTGGCCTTTGGAGTAGAATTTATGAATGACAGGAGTTCTAGTTTGCTAATAATAGTGATTACTAGTATTGAGTGTATGTTTTGGTGAATCCACACTTCACCGTAGATTGATATCTGGTCTTGTCAGTTTATGGAAGTGTTGAAAGGTTTTAGTGGATTTTGTGATCCAATTGGCATGAAGTTTTGATGTCTGTGTGTCTGTTTTTGATTGAACAATTCACAAATTTTGACGTTAGGTCATTATTGGTGCCAACATAATAAGTTTTGAGTATTGCGGAGTTTGAATAAGTGTTGATCTATTATAAAGATGCTAATATAGGTCCACCCCAACCTATCTTATGCATTACAAGTTTGAATTAAGGAACAAAGTGTATATGCTTTTGTGTTGATCTGATGTTATATTTTGTATGATACATATGATTTGGTCGACCTAATTGATGTTTAAAGATATGATGGATAATATGTGAGTTCATTTTCAGTGTTGTGGATGTATGTATGTAAGATACATATTTTTTATGTGAATTGTGTGAGTGATGCAAAATAAGAGCATACCAGAGTTTTAGTCCAAATCAATATGAAGTATATAAAGTTTTTATATTGAGCTTCAATGGAACTATAATTCATGCATAGTGTAGATGTAATTGTAATAGTTCACTTTGGTTGTGTGTCACAAGTCTCTTCAATATTTTCTTCTTTTTTTTGGAAGTGAGTCCACTAGGATAGTGAGTCCACCTATAGTGAGAAATTTTGTAATATCTTATAACTAGTTATAATATATTGTGAGCTAATCCTCAACATGGTTTTTCCCTTTTTGGGTTTTCCACAAAAAAATATGGTGCTCATGCGTTATGTGATTTTAATGATTGATTTCATTCTTTCCTTTCTTATTACAAACTAAATATGCTATGTGGAATGCATATTTAAATTTTTAAGTGGTTTCAAAGAATACTGATTCACCCCCCCTCTCAATATTTTGGGTGTTCAACATGTATGTGCAAGAGGTTTGCAGAGGAGATGCAGAAAGAGTTTGAGATGTCAATGTGTGGGGAGATGAATTTCTTCCTTGGACTACAAATTAGTCAATCAAAGAAAGGTATATTCATTTCACAATCAAAGTATTTAAGGAAATGTTGAAGAAGTTTGGGATGGAGGATTCTAAATTAGTATGTAATCCTATGGTTATTGGCTGCAAGTTGAGAAACAATGATGAATCTCCTAAGACAAATCAAAGAAAGTATAGATCAATGATTACTGGAATATTATACCTAATTTCTACTAGACTAGATATCATGAATTTAGTTTGTCTTATGGTTAGATTTTAAGAAGATCTTAGAGAATCTCATGTTACAAAATTAAAGAGGATATTTAGATACTTGAAGGGCACTTTGGACTATGGTTTGTGGTATCCAAAGCATAATAACTTCTCCTTGAGTGCTTATACAAATGTAGATTGGGCAGGATGTACAAATGATAGAAGAAGTACAAGTGGTGATGGTTTCTTTCTTGGAAGCAGGTTGGTTTCATGGTTAAGTAAGAAGTAGGATTCAGTATCATTATCTATTGTAGAGGTAGAATATATTGTAGCAACATCATGTTGTAGACAGGTATTGTGGATGTAGAAAATATTAAAGGCTATAAGAGTATCATATGATGAACCTATTTCTATCTATGTGATAATACAAGTGCAATCAATATTTCAAAGAACTTGATAATGCATTCACGAATAAAACATATCTTAATCTAGTATCACTTCTTAAGAGAGAAAGTTGTAGAGAATGGTGTGAAGTTGGAGTATGTTCCTACTAAGGATCAGGTTGGAGATATTTTCATGAAGGCTCTTCCTAAAGATACTTGAGTATCTTTGGCAAAAGTTAGGGGTTATTGCCCCTCCTTTCAATTAGATGCATAAGTGTGTACATCTATTTGGGAAGCATTTCAAAATACATTCTTAGTCCTGGATTGATGTTGAAGGCTACCTCTTAGGGGGAGTAGGTAGTGGTATTGTTGGTTGGTGCAATTAGATTGAGAATATTTTGTGCCCCTAAGGGGGAGAGTGTAGAAAAGTGAGTGAAGTGGAGAGAATAGTTTTTTGTAGGTGTTACCATTTGGAGTGTTTTCAAAGGGGGAGAGAAAAAATTAGTGATGCAGATGTCAAAGGAGGAGAATGGAAAATAAAAATCCTATGCAAATAATGTGTCAAAGGTGTTGGTGTTGCCCTTTGTCATTTATGTCAAAGGGGGAGAATATTGTCTAAAAAACACAAACAAAGATAGTGTTGCAAGGCAGAGTGTAATTTGGAGAATTCCTCAGATAGAGGGAGAATGAGAGTATGAAGAGTTAGAGATGCCCCAGTTAGGGGGAGTACTGCTTGTTGCAGAGTTGTTGTTGGTTGCCTTTGTTATTGATGGTTTTTCCAAATTGGTGTTGCCATCAATGAAAAAGGGCTACATTGTTGGAATCCTAGAGTTTCTATTGTTGTTATTGATTTCAACACAATGTTGTTGGTATTGATGTCAACTTCTAGTATAGTTGTAGAGATTGTTGGAGCCTAGTGGTGTTGATGAGATTGTTGGTAGCATGGATGTGTTGTGGTTTGATAAGTGTGTAGCACTATGTTTTCATGATTTGATTTCAACCTCTAGTGTAGTTTTGTAGATGGTGTAGATGTGATGAGAAGGTGTCTATAGTGTTGATGGTGTAGCTGGTTCACTTGGTTTCCAAGTGATTTTGAGAAAATTTGAATAAAAGAGAGTATAGTGTGACAAATGTGTGTTCAATGTTTTGTTCCAAATTTATTCATGGTTGAAGAAATGTTCATGCAGTTTGGACATGATGATAAAAGGTTTTCAGAGGTATTATATCCTGAGTTTTAGGTTTTGGATCGTACAATATTGGAAGATGCATTTGATAGTATGTCTATTTGTGAAACATGTTGTCTAGGAGAAGTGAGATTGCTTCAAATTTCTTTGCATTGAAGTTTCTTGTCTTACAGATCTGGGAACATGCTTATATGGTTTGTATCTACCTTCCCTTGAGGTTTTAGGTGTTTAGGTGCTATGCAAGGTTGGTTAGTGAATTGTATGTTTGTGTGAGTATGTATGGCTGCACAAAATGAAAGTGTTCTTTAGTTTCAAGTGGTTGCAATAGTAGTGGAAAATATTTTGATGATGTGGAATATTATTTGATGTTGTGAAGCATTTCTGTGTGTGCTGCAAGATGTTTCTAGACCTAGAGAGGTGTGTTTGGAGTCACTTGTTAGTGTTAATACAGGTTTGGCCAACTTGGTGTGCTAGCACTAATTGGATAGGATGATTATTTTTTGTGGAAGTATTGAGAAGGGTGTCAGTGTATATTTGGGTCCTAGTTAACCTGTGGAATGGTCTTCCTTCACTTCTTTTCACCGAAAAAGTGTTTGGTGCTGACCTATTTGGTGTTGCATGTTTGAAGTCAATACATTTCCTTAAGTTAGACATAATTAAGATTGTTTAGGTCATGGATGGTATAAATGCAAGATTAAGGTTGTGTGGATTGGGTGGCAAGTTTGTAAGGTGTGAAAGATGTGAATGTGATCAAGTGGTGATATGAGTGCAAGCCTAAATGCCCATGACTTCTGGATGCAGTGAGCATAAGATGTCTACATTTCAGTGTTCTTGAAGTTGTTGGAGGAAGTGAGCCAAAGGTTGTGAATGGCATAAAGTTGTAGTGGTGGATTTATCCTATTGCCTTGAGATAGTGAATCTCTTTGTAATAGTTTTCTTGTATTCTTCTTTCTTCTGGATAGTGAGTCGTTCTGGCAATGAGCCTTTCTTCATTTTCTGGGCAGCAAGCCCTCGACAGTGAGCCTAATTATATTTGGTGTTGCAATTCATATATATGTTGGCTAATCCTCACTAATATTTTTCCCTTCTTGGGTTTTCCATGTAAATATAGTGTTCTTATGTGTTTGGAAGTGTTTGAATTACAGTTTCACATGTTTACTATAACACCCAAAACTTTCCAAAACAAACTCAACTAAGGACAAAACACAAATAACAAATCTTTGACCACAATAAAAAGACAAACCCACACAAGTTTTTTTTCAAGCAAGAATGGGGAACCTAAGGGGTAGGACCTATTCCTTGGGGGCTCATCTCTAATGGCCTTGCAAATAGATTGTATCCTTTTAGATAAATAGGAATGCTTATTTACTGCCTGTGATGTCAATGGGAGAACTTGAATTAAAAGTACTGTATGCATGTTGATTAACATGATAACCCCTTTTGAGCATGTCATATATTTATGAAAAGAAAATGTATTATGTTATTAGAATTTAGACTCGTAATGTGATAGGAAACTGAGGGTTATAAGGCTAATGATAAGAAATTGAAAGTTAAAACTATAATCTATTGTGTTGGTTTTATCGTCGAAAGTTCTTCACTAAAACATTATCATTTTAAATTATAACTAGTTATCATTTATGTTAAAATTTTATTATTTTACCTAGATTTAATATCAAAACATTACCCCTTAATGAACATTATAATTCTAATATTTGTTTCTACTATCTTGTGCTAAAAACATTATATGTATAAAAATATCTATATTCATTTAAGTTATGATTATCATATCTTAGAAAATTAGATGAATAAATATGTTCATTCGCTTCTTTCTATTGACCCATTTTATTTAATTTATATGTTCATATTTAGTGTTGTCTAATATTATGAACCTTAGTTCAATCAAGTTGTCTTCTATGATTAACTATTGCTATAAAAATGTGCACTAACAACCCATCAATAGTGTTTGATAACACATTTAACATTCTATATAAGCATGTTATTGATAGTTGTGTGCATGGCACAGAAGGGGGGGAAAATAGTGCAAATAAAAAAAAAGCATCAATTGCATGTGAGTTTCTTCATAAATTGCATGTGAGTATTTTTAATCTCTTAAATTAGGATTTAATTATGTTTTTGTTTTGTTTTGCTTTGTTTTAATTTCCATGTGTTTTACTCTAAAACTTTTTAGATCTAAATCTCTCAATTTCCTAAGACCTCTATAAAAAGAGGATGTTATAACTTGTTTTGGGAGATGAGAAAAATAAAGTTGCAGCTTTGCATATCGTAGATTTTTTCTTCTGTATCTATTTTTCCTTCAATAATTCGAGGGACTATTGTTTAAACAAATTATAGTGGATGTAAAGAAAAAAGGTAGATGTCGTTGTGAAATCTGATAGAGGTGGTGAATTTACTTCAAATGATTTTAATAGTTTTTGTGAACATCATGGAATAAAAAGGCATTTATCAACCCCTAGAACTCTTCATCATAATGGAGTTGTGGAGAAGAACATGATAGTTCAAGAAGCAACTAGGACAATGATGAAGGAAGTTAATATACTGGATGTCTATTGGAGAGAAGTAATTCATACGACAATCTACATTCTTAACGAAGGTCAAGCAAGAGTGAATAGTTAAAATACTCCTTATGAGTTATGGTATGGTAAACCTCCTATTGTGAAATATTTCAGTTTTTCAAAGAAAATGTTATATCATAAGAAATTAAGAGAACTTAGGAAAGTTTGATACAAGATCTGATGAAGGAATATTCCTTGGATACTCTACAAGAAGCAAGGCCTATTGGTGCTACAACAAAAGGTTGAAGAAGATTGTTGAAAGTGCAAGTGTCAAAGTGGATGAAAAACCACATCAAATTTTAGTGTTGATAGAAAGATATGAAATTGATTAATCCCCTTGCAATGAAGAAGATAAGGCCAAAGATAAAGGAAAAATAGATGACAGTTGAAGAGGAAGAAGCTCTAGAAAAGATCCCCAAGACTCCTAAGTATGTGTAGAAGAATCATTCAGAAGATCAAATCATTGGAGATAAGAGAAAAGGCATGATGACAAGAAGAAAATTTGCTATGATAGAGGAATAGGTAAACTTTTGTTTAATTTATGAGGTGGAACCTCAAACTATGACGGAGGCATGCAAAGATGAAAATTGGATAAAAGTTTGAAAGAAGAATTGGAAAAGACTAAGAAATATCATACTTGGGAATTAGTCCAAGACCAACAAATAAGAATGTGATAGGAACTAAATGGGTTTTTAGAAACAAATTGAATGAGGATGGAAAATTTGTCAGGAATAAGGCTAGACTTGTGTGTAAGGGCTACTCACAAGTGGAAGGAATAGATTTTGAGGATACTTTTGCTTCGGTGGAAAGAATGGAAGCTATTAGGATGTTTTTGGCTTTTGCAACACATAAAGATTTTAAAGTATATTAGATGGATGTGAAGTCTACATTCTTGAATGGTAAGTTGGAAGAAGAGGTATATATTGAACAACCAGAAGGTTTTTACTTTTTAGATGATGCTAATATGGTTTGCAGATTGAAGAAGGCATTGTATGGACTCAAACAAGCTCCTAGGAAAAGCTTGGTATGCAAGGTTAGATAAGTATTTGTTGTAGCAAGGACTCATAAAAGGTACTATAAATATCAATCTGTATTTCAAATTTGAAGGATAAAAAATCTTGATTGTGGTAGGTATGTTGATGATATAATATTTGGAGGAAATGAAGGTATTATTGGAAGACTAGGAAGTTTTCCATTGATATGTTTGTTGGCAACCTGAGAATGAGTATGTGCATAAGTTACATAGTGTGTAAGTACAATGTTGTCATTGATGTCAACATTGTGATACGGTATGAAGATAATTGTGCAAAACATTTTGTATAGCTTGAGCATGCATGAAGATGGTAATCTAGTGCTTAGTTGTAAGAAGTTTTGATCTGGTGTAGTTAGTTGAAGTCAAAAATTGGTTAAGTATTAGAACAGGTATTTCAGTGTACAAGACATTTGGTAATTTGGTCCGCATTGGTTTGACTTGAAGAATCTTTCTTTGTGGTTTTCATGTAATTTTTGTTGGATGTTAGAAGAGTCCAAATCCATATTTTCACATTGTTTTGGCCTTTGGAGTAGAAGTTATGAATGACAAAAGTTCTAGTTTACCAGTGATAGCAATTACTAGTACTGAGTGTGCCACCACTCTCTTCAATATTTTCTTCTTTTTTTTGGAAGTGAGTCCACCTATAGTGAGAAATTTTGTAATATCTTATAACTAGTTATAATATATTGTGAGCTAATACTCAACGTGGTTTTTCCGTTTTTGGGTTTTCCACAAAAAAGTCTGGTGCTCATGCGTTATGTGATTTTGATCATTGATTTCATGCTTTCCTTTCTTATTACAAACTAAATATGCTATGTGGAATGCATATTTAAATGTTTAAGTGGTTTCAAAGAATACTGATTCACCCCCCCTCTCAATATTTTGGGTGTTCAACATGTATGTGCAAGAGGTTTGTAGAGGAGATGCAGAAAATTTTTGAGATGTCAATGTGTGGGGAGATGAATTTCTTCCTTGGACTACAAATCAGTCAATCAAAGAAAGGTATATTCATTTCACAATCAAAGTATTTAAGGAAATGTTGAAGAAGTTTGGGATGAAGGATTCTAAATTAGTATGTACTCCTATAGTTATTGGTTGAAAGTTGAGAAAGAATGATGAATCTCCTAAGACAAATCAAAGAAAGTATAGATCAATGATTACTGGACTATTATACCTAATTTCTACTAGACTAGATATCATGAATTTAGTTTGTCTTGTGGTTAGATTTTAAGAATATCTTAGAGAATCTCATGCTACAAAATTAAAGAGGATATTTAGATACTTGAAGGGCACTTTGGACTATGGTTTGTGGTATCCAAAGCATAATAACTTCTCCTTGAGTGCTTATATTGAGTGGTATTTAATAATTATAAAGTTAGCAAGTGAAATAGATTTTTATTTTGCAGTATTTTTTCAAATTAAAATTAATCTTCAAAAGTAGTTAGAGAAGACCCCTTTAAAATTAAGGATGAGGGTGTGACTAAGGAACTTTAGAGGGAAGGAACTTTCAAAATGGGATATTCATGAAGAAATTTTTGGGAAACAAAAATCCTAGATTGATTGGCCCAAGGAAGGTGACAAAAACATATATTTCTTCCATAACTCTGTGAAAGAGTGAAGAAGTGGTCATGTTATAGCTTAACTCATTTAAACCTAGGGAGAATAATTGACCTCCTTTTGAGATATTTCTAAGGAAGCTATTATATTTTTTCTTCTTTTTTTACTAAGTAGGGTTCTCAGGAAATTGAATAAGAGAGACTCATTCTTGATTGAATCCCTCCTTTAGTGTTAGAGGATATAAAAAAATACTTTTAGAGCACATTTATTTGGAGGATGTCTAGATAATTGTGTTCCAAATGAAGAAAGGTAAAGATCCTGGTCATTATGGATCTTTATCCATAGAAATTTTCTAGGAATTTTTGGAGAATCTATAACTTGATCTGTTAAAGTTTTTCATAAATCATAGAATAATAAACAAATGCTTAAATCCATAAACTCTACTTTTTTAGCACTTATTCCTAAAAAATGAATCTCCTCTTTGGATTTTTTTTCATCCTATTTCTCTTTGCAATGTTATATATAAGATAATCACCAAGCTTATTGAAAAGTGATTAAACAAGTAATTGGTATCTTTAATTTATCCTAAGAAAAGAGGATTTGTAAAAGTATATCAAATCTTAGATGGTGTTGTGGCTCTTGAAGCTATTCATTATATGTCTACTTCTAAGGAAAAAAAGAATTTTCATTAAACTTGTCATGTCTAAGGCCTATGATAGAGTTAGCTAGTCATTTCTTCATAATATCTTACTAGATTTTAAGTTTTTCCTAGATTGGGTTATGATTTGTGTAACCTCTTAACTTTCCTTTTTGTTCTAATCAATGGCATTCCTTCATCCCTCTTTTCAGCAACTAGAGGCCTTAGATAAGGATATCCTTTATCTCTTTATATGTTCAATTTTAAGGAGCAAGGATTAGGTTGTTTGTTGAAGGAACCTAAAGTAAAACACCTTGAATTCAATGTTGATCCTAGGATCAAAATCTTGACTCTCAATCTTATCTTTAGTTTTTTGATGATATTGCCTTGATGGGGATGGCTAAAAATGGGGAGGCTATCAACTTGAAAAAAGTTTTAGACACATACTTAGCTACTTTTAGTTATCAAATTAATGAGGATAAATCTAGAATTTTCTTATTTAATACTATTGAGCCTATTCAATGTATAATTGTTAATATTATTCACTTTTAGATTGGGATTATTCCCATGGATTATCTAGGAATTATCCCTTCTATTTAAAATAAAAGAGATCAATAGAAGAATATTTTGGATAGAGTTTGTATTGGGGTGAGCCATTGGACCTTTCAATGGTTATCCTTTATTGGTAGATTAAATCTTTTGAAATATGTATTGTAGTCTTTATATCACATCTTGTTTTAAAATATTTTAATAACATGAATTTTTCAATCTTTGGTTTGATGTCTAGGTAATATAGATTCAAATTGCAAATATTTATAGTTCCACTGTATTGACCATTTTGATGTAAATTTATTATTCATTTCAAAATTACCTATAGATGTAGCATGATAACATAAGAATTGGGAATTTTTTTATTTGATCATTGATGTGATTTTTGAATATTAATCAAATTATGATATGATTACGATTTATGAACTGTGTGAGGGGAAAAATCTGAGAGTGTGAACAAGATAATTGCAATGAAATAGAAACTAATCTAATCAAAACAAGAATCTAGATCTATTCCTTCACTCACGAAATGAAACTATAAAGCTAATGAATTCAAGAATGTTATTGAAAGAAGACAATAAACATGAACTCAAAATAATACAATTTTACCATCCCATGTTGAAGTGTATCCGTATTGATGATGTTGAATTGTTCAATTTAATATGAAGCCTCCATTTTTTGCATGCGAGAGCTTTGAAGAGTGTGCATGTGTTTGATTGAAGATGTTGATTTGAAGCTTTGCCAATGTCAACTTGGCATTACTTTGTTGCATAAGGTATTTTGATTCTTTGATCCTTTTTTGTGAAGGAAGAGGTTTGTTATATAGAAATTATGATTTGAAATGGATGATCAAGATTGTGTAGTAGAATATCTTGATCGACAATCGAAAGATGTTGAGAATATTTAGATGAGATAATCTATGCAAAATAGATTATGTAATTAGTGTGATTGAAGAAATAGATTCAATAATCCGTGGGATTGAAGAATGGATTCATTAGTTGGGAAACAAATTGATTAGTCAGGAAATAGATTGAGCAATCGGTGATTTGTAATTTACTCAATCAAGAATGTGGTTGAGAATGATTAATTAATTAATTCCTTTTGGAGTTGAATGTGAAAATCAAGTTTGGCTTTTGCAAACAATTTTTTTTTTTAAACAAAGGTGGTGAAGCCACAAAAGGATTTTATTAATAAAAAGTAAAGCGAGAATACATGAGCTATAAGATAACAAAAATAACAGAGGTCTGCATAAGAAGGCAGAGACCTCGAATTACAACATTTCCCCCATAGTAGGAGAGAGGAAGGTTGCAGAGAATAGAATACTTCTAATCAGAGAGAAAATAACATTAAATCCAAAAGCAACCCTTGAAGTGAACAAGGAGGGCATAAGTTTAAAATGGATCAGGAAGAAGACCCCAAAGATGGACGAGCTAGGTACAAACAAAAATTAGGATCCATGTATTGACCAATTTGAAATTTGTCAAGGAGATGTAGAAACCCCATCAAGTTGTAGAAGAAATGTGTGGAAATGAAGTTGAAACCTGTTTCCAAAAGTAGAAGGAAAAACCTATACCATAGAACATGAAAAATGAACTAAAGGTACTGCCAAAAACCCTAGAGATTTGATCAATATAAGTAGACCGCAAAAATCCCAAAACCATGAATTGAAATGTCAAAATGAACAATTTAAGAGAAGCAGGGCAGAAAGCACAACCCCGAGATAAGTAGAGATTTAAAAAGAACTTTCCTCTAAAGTAGCTATATCTGTAGGTGACAAGAAGAAAGGATTTGCATGAGGCTCTATGAGAGCATGGTAGATAAGCAAACAAATAACTTTGAAGAGCTCATAAATTGGGACACACATTGAATTCCCCAAGTGAGGTCTGAGGTCAAGTAGATGAAGTTTAAATTCTTGTGAGAAATCATTTACTAGACCATGTGCCATGGTACAAAGAAGTTTTGACAGTCTTATATTTGTGAGAAGATCTTCTCTACAAAGAATACCACCAACAAAATTTGTGTCCTGGAGTATATCGTATCTTTCAAGTGTCAGTTGCAAAGTAGAGAGCGTGCATACATGCGGGAGAAAGTAAGTGTCAACTAAAAACATCACCATATCGACACTCCATAGGACGCCCATAATATTTGAGATAAATCTTGAAGCAACCTCATATGGAAGTGTCATTGCATTGAGCTCCATCTAGTCATAGCCCAAAACAATTTCCACTGCATCAAGTACTTGCTTGCATTCAAGTGCAAAGGTTCTTCTTAGTTTATCTTTAGAGAGAGGAGAATAGTCTCGAATTTTTGGAGTTCTTGAAGGAACTAAAACATGAAAAATACTATCCATTTGCAACTAGAAGGAAAGCTAGTTGATACAAAAGAGTTTGAAAGAAGATACAAATTTCACCGAATTTAAAAAGAATTTGGCCATCATTAAAACAATAGGGAGATCTTGCTCATGTGAGCATTAAAACATTTAGATTGGTGATTGTATCATTTAGAGGTGAAGGCCTTGGAAATTAAATTTCAATATGAGGTGTGTACCTTGATTCTCTAGCAATTTTCTAGATGTCCAAGTAAATTTCAACTTGGGAATGTTACTTATCATGAGGTGAATTTACCTTTCCAAGGAAAAAATCCACTAAAGATGGTCTTGCCTTTAGTGACAAAACCACTAGCAATCCATAATTGTTAACTGATGATGAATCCCAAAATGAAGATCACATGCCAAATTTGATAAGGAACACATAGCAGCCACCAAAAGGAGAATCTTGGCAGACTTCATGAAGAATAATTAATGACAAAATCTTGTGAAAGTAGAATTCCCTCACAAATGTCCAACACAACAAGATAGGCTTGTTAGTGTGGACACTTGTGAGGGAGGAGATGTCACCTAGTTGTACTAATAAGTATGAGATCCAAGAAATGTAGTTCCCATTGTATAAGAAAGGCCAAGAATTTCCAATCGAATATGCATAGAGGCATGATGCTAGAGTACTGACAATCTCATACTGATCACCAAATGCAATTGTAATAATTAGTTGATAAATTAGCTCCATCCAAATACATAAGCTGATAAAATAGCTCCATCCAAATACAAAAGTGTATTGTAAGCACCCCAAAAATATCTCACTAATGTCCAACAAAATGAAACAAGTTCATAAATGCGGACACCAGTGAAGGAGGAGGTGGTGACTAGCTAAGCCCTTGGAATAAATAATGGCTCATGTAATAAATGTAAATCTTAGCTATCTCAAATAAATCCCCTTATTTTTTATCTATCTCAAATGACTGGGTGGTGATCTATCCACAAGCCACATTGATCAAGGCCAAAGATTTGTAAATGAAGAACACCAAAGATTACAAATTATTTTTAAAATTTGAAAAAAAAAGACTAACAATTCTTTGAGGAAATACTTGTCAATGAAATGGAGAACTCTAGAATAATCGATTGGAAGTCAGGGCTTGGGAAAAAGGCAAAGACATTCCAATTCAAAGAATTCTCTATATTCAATTGAATCATCAATTGCCTTGTTAGCTAGAAAGTTTGCATGCATATTTATTTCTCTATAGCAATGAGAAATTTGAAAAGATGAAATTTTTTCAAGTTGTTTTAGAATGTAGGAAAGAGTATAATTTAAGTTCCCAGAGTCTGAATGCCTTTTCTTAAGAGCTGGGATTGTTACCATCGAGTCTCCTTCTATAGCAATTTAGGAAATAGACAGTTTCTTGGCAAGATTCCTAAACTCAAAGCTTTCAATTTTGCTATGTTGTCCGTTCCATCTAGAATTGTTCCCTAAGCAGTACTAATGTAATCACCTTTCCAATCCCTTAATATGGCTGCTATGGTTGATTTACCTAGGTTTCCTCATGAAGCTTCGTCCAAATTTAATTTGATGAAGTTTCTCAGAGGAGGGGACCACTTCAAATTGTCTCTGTTGGTTGTTTGAGTCTGTTGTGTAGTAGAGCCAACTCTTGGAAGCTTGATAAGTTGCCAATTTTTTTGTATTAAAGCATCCCAAGAGGAGAAGCAATTAACTTGGTGCACTTTTTTGAATAGGGAAGTTGACAGCACTTCAAAGATTGAAATTTCAATTTTATGCAAAACTTGGGACAATGTGGATGACTTTTTTCTAAATTTTTTGTTATTTCTCTCTAGCCATATATTCCATATTATTATGGAAGGAAAAATATCCCATATGCAAGAAAAAAGTAGAAGAGTTGGAAGAGAAAGGCCATGAAATAAAATGTTGGAGAATGGAATCTTGGAGAGGACTTGACCAACCCAGTTTATACATTACCCAGGTCCAACAATGGTTAGAAAACTCACAACCCAGAAGCAAGTGATCTGTTGTTTTGAATACTTTTCCACACATTATGCAAGAGAACATAGGAGTAATTACTAACCTATCCAACCTCAACCCTGTTAAGATTTTGTCTTTGATTTCCAACCAAGCAAAAGCTCTTGCTTTTGGGAGAACATTTAGACCCCAACAAAGACTACTAGGCCATTTTTTTTCATGATTTATCAACACTAAAGAGTTATATCCATATTTGAAACTATATTATCCTGACTTTGATTTTTTCTAGATGATTTCATCTTGTTTTTTAGACAAGTATATGTTTCTTTTTGAAAGTTCAACTTTTAATGAGGACTTAAGATTAGCAGGGGCATGTAGAAAATCAAAATCTTTCCACTTTACTATATTTTTCAGCTGATATTAATTATGATGTAGTTATTCATGACCTTCATAATCCTGATATTTTTGTGGCCACTGCGAGTGTTGATTCTACCTCTCATTTATACCGATTTGATGATTTTTTGATTTAAATTGGTTTAAGTTCATCTTTCACAACTTATACAAAAACTATGAGTACATTGTGGTATGAACATTTTGTTCATGTAAATTATAGATATCTCTATGATATGAGTACACAAGCATTAGTGTTAGGGCTCTCTAATATTTCCTATAATAATGGTGTTTGTCAAGGATGTTCTCTTAGAAAACATCACCAAGATTCTTTTCCTACAAGTAGAGCCACATGTTTTAAGGCACCCTTAGAGTTGGTACATAGTGACCTCATGCCATTTTCAACTACATTTTTAGGGGCCAAATATGTGCTCATATTTATTGATGACTTCTCTAGATGTACATAGGTGTAATTTCTTAAGTACAAGAGTGATGTATTTGATTATTTTAGGATCTTTAAGGCATTTGTGGAGAAGTAATTTGGTCTTTCTATCATGCAAATACACATAGATCTAATGGGGGGAGTGTGTTAATCAAGCTTTTAGGGACTTTTTTTTACTGAGCATGGTTTGCAACATCAAGTTATAGTTCCATACACCCATCAATAGAATGGTTATGCTAAGTGAAATAACAAAACTTTATGGGAGATGGCCAACTATATGATTTAGTCACAAGATATGCATTCTTCTTTTTGGGCTAAGGCAGTTAATTGTGCCAATTATATTCAGAATTATTAGCCTCACAAGGCATTGTGACATATGAATTTTGAGGAGGCTTGGCCCCATGTCAAGCTTGATGTATCTTCATTAAAATTCTATGGTAGTGAGGCTTGGGAATTCATTCCTAAATATTAATGGAAAGTCATGGAGAGGAAAATTTGACCACTCATGTTTGTTGGCCACTATGAGGGTGTTAGGGAATACAAGTAGTTTGATCTTGATTCTAGAGATGCCTTATTTTGGTGGGATGTCTAGTTTTATGAGTGCTTTTATCAAATGGATTATTCATCACCAAATTCTCCCTCATTACCTACTACTCTCTCCTCATCTTCTGAGGATGAATATGATGCCCCAAATATCCCTCCACCTCTAGATATTCATACTTTACCCAAGTGGGCTTGTAATACTATTGATACATCTAGATCTTTAGCAGATGATCCTTTAGACTCCTATCACACTTGTGCATATAGATTGGTTGCTAGTATTTTGATTCATACCATTTTAGATGATCCTCATAATTTTTTAGAGGCATTTGGTATTCTTGAGTGGGATAGTGCTATGGAAAATGAGTATTCTTCATTGATGAAGAATAATACATGGGATCTTGTTCCTCTTCTTAAGGGAAGAAATTTTGTTTGGTGCAAGTGGGTGTATCATACCAAATATGCTACAGATTGCAACATTGATAAGTTCAAGGCTTGTCTTGTTGTAAAGGGTTTTTCATAGGTTGAAGGAATTGATTATTCTAGTACCTTTTCCCCTACTACCAAGGTGATTTCTATTCGCCTTGTACTTTCACTTGTAGCTTTATAGGGATGGAAAATATACCAGATGGATGTGAATAATGCTTTTCTTTAAGATGATAAACATGCTGCGATTTATTTGGAGCAGCCACATGATTTTATTGATGAATCTTCATTGGCTTGCAGGCTTCATCATTTGTTATATGGTCTCAAACATTCCCCTCAGGCTTGGTATGAGAAGATAGACACTTTTCATCTTTCTTCTAGCTTTACATGATGTCATTTTGATCCTACAATGTACATTTAGAGAAAGGAGGTTGATATTTTGATCCTTGTGCTATATGTGGATGATTTAATCCTTATAGGTGGTTCATCCTCTATGAATTAGAGTTTTTAGCGAGCTTTGATGGAGCAATTTGAGATGACAGATCTTGGCCTTCAACACTACTTTATTGGTTTACAAGTTATTCAATATTTAGATGGGATTTCCATATTTCAGTAGAAGTATGCTCTTGACATGATTGAAAGATTTTGAATGCTTGATTTCAAGCCTACCCCACACCATTTTAGTTAGGTGTTGTATTATCCTCCACTTGTACTATTCCTTCAATATATATTACATTATACATGTGGTTAGTTGGTAGTTTTTTGTACCTAACACATCCACATCCTAATATTTCTTTTATGGTTGGAAATTTTGTACTTGGCACTATACATTAAGATATCCTTGGATAGTTGGCTTCACTGAATTAGATTGGGATAGTGATGTCAATAATAGGAAGTCCAATTTTGGCTTTGTTTTTTTGTCTTGGTTCTAGCCCCATTACATGGTCTTGCAAGAAGCAATCTGCTATTGCATTATCATCCATAGAGGTTGAGTATTGTGTAACAGTTTTGGCCAACCAAGACATTTTGTGGTTTCATCAATCATTAACTAAGTTTGGTTTTCCTCTTAATAGCCTCATGGTGTGACAATAAAAGTGATATTCACATTTCTTATAATCTAGTGGTGCATGAGAATACTAAGCACATAGAGATCCACATGCACTTCATACAACAGTTGATTCAAGATATTTTTTTCACCTTGGAGTACACACCTATAGAAGATAACATTGCAAACATCTTCATGAAACCTTTGGCATCGCCTTATTACCTCTAGTTGTGATTGATTCTTGGGGTGAAAAAAGTTGTACTTGGGTTTTCTCCCATGTGGTTTTCTCATTTTCTCCATTATGAGAGATTTCTTTGATTATACATGGGTACCTCATCAAGTCTTATTTTTAGGACACATTCATGCTTTCTTTTCTTTCTATGCATTGTATTTTTAAATTTTTTAAGCTACTCCCTAAGTTACACTTAAGGGGGGTGTTAGAGTAATCATGTATTAGATAATAATCAATTAATTATTATGATAATTTATTTATTCTCATGTACTTAAGCTAAACTTGAGAGTGTTTTTTTGGTTTACTAGAGAGCTAACATTCGATCATGATGTCTCATCACACAAGATGAAAAAATTGTCATGATATAGTCCCTTTATCATTTAGGGTTGATATTATAAAGCATTCTCTCTGCATTATTTCATTTTGTAAGTATTTTCTAGTTGAGGAATATAAAATCATTGTTTCTAAATCTCTTGCATGGAAGTTATTTTTGTTCATTGTTTAATCCTATATCTCATGTTATTCACAATTCTAACAAATGCGCTCTAGCAAGATTCTTAGAATCATCGAAACTATTATTTCCTAAGTCACTTCCCTAAAGACCACACTTCCTACTAGAAGTGTATTAAGGTAATTGTCATTAAGGGGTATATATATAATATTCAAAGACTTGAATCCTGTCTCAGAATTTGACCTAAAGTCTTAGGGATAAAAGCAATCCATATGGGATTCTTCCAAGTAAAGTTTGAATTTATTTTGTTTTAATAATCTTTTAGATTTTTCTAGTTGAAAAATCTTACACTAAACCTCATTCCTAAATTCCTGAGTACTAGGAGCATCATTCCTTTCCTAGACTACCTGTATACATTGCTTCCAAACTGGATCAAGACATGATATATGTAGTTTTATCTTCTATTCTATGTTTATGTGAACCATTTAAGTGGGTACACAACCCTTTCTTAGATAGTTCCACAATAGAACAACAGGTAATTAGCGCTAACTTTAGTGCCAAATTTTAGTGTATTTGAGTCTGTCATTTTGGAGTCATCTGATAGTGCAAAAGTCAGTGAAAACTCATTTCTCTGGTTCATTGCTGGATTTTGTGTCAGATTTAGCACCATCTTTAGTGCCCAATTTAGCACCATATTTGGTGTCAGAAATAGCGTCTCCTTTAACGCTAGGAATAGCACTAGAAATTGGCATTAGAAATAGCACCTAAATTGGTCCCAAGTTGGCTTCCAGTTTTGCTTCCACGTTTGCTCCCATTTTGGCTTCTATTTTTGCTCCCAATTTTGCTTCCAGGTTTGCTTTCAGTTTTGCTTCCACTTTTGCTTCCAATGTGACATCCAGTTTTGCTTCTAGTATTGCTTCTAGTTTTGCTTCCATTTCTACTCCCATTTTGCTTCCATTTCTGCTCCCATGTTTTCTTCTAGGTTTGCTCCCAGTGTCGCTCCCAGTTTTGCTTCCAATTTTGCTTCCACTTTTGCTTCCAATGTTGCTTCTAGTTTTGCTTCCAGTTTGATGTCCAATTTTTCTTCTAGATTTACTTCTAGTTTTTCTTTCAGTTTTGCTTCCAAATTTGCTTCCATTTTTGCTTCCAGATTTGCTTCCAGTTTTGCTTCTAGTTTGATGTCTAGATTTGCTTCCAGTTTTGCTTCTAGTTTTTCTTTCGGTTTTGCTTCTAGGTTGGCTTATGATTTTTCTTCCAAATTTGCTTCTAATTTTGCTTCATGTGTTCCTTCCAGTTTGGATTCCAGTTTTGCTTTGCATTTTTCTTTCAATTTTGCTTCCAGGTTTGCTTTTGGTTTTGCTTCTAGTTTTGCTTTCAGTTTTGCTTCCAGTTTTGGTTCCAATGTTGCTTCTAGTTTTTCTTTTGGTTTTGCTTCCAGGTTTGCTTCCAGTTTTGGTTCCAATTTTTCTTCCAAGATTGCTTCTTGTTTGCTTCTAGTTTGGCTTCCAATGTTGCTTCCTTTTTTTCTTCTAAAAATGCTTCTTGTTTTTCTTTCTTTTTTGCTTCTAAAAAATGCTTCTTGCTTTGCTCTTAGTTTTGCTTCCAATTTTTCTTTCAGGTTTGCTACCAATTTTGCTTCCAAGATTGCTTCTTGTTTGTTTCTAGTTTGGCTTCCATTATTGCTTCATTTTTTTCTTCTAAAAATGCTTCTTTTTTTGCTTCATTTATTAATTTAATATGTTTTAATTCAATTTAATTAGTTAAATATATGGTGCCTCTTAAATAACTCATATGATTATAGAGTAAGTAATTTGATTATTTAACTCATATGATTAAATAACAAGATAATTATTATAACATGATCATCATCTATAATTAAAAAAAGTGAGTCAAATATCTATAATTTAATTGAATTTGACATCTATCCTAAGTAGTAAATTAAAATCATCATACGTAATAAATATCCATCCAAAAATCATCAACCACTTTTAATATATATAAATTGACAAGTCAATATTGATAAGATCATCATCATATATAACTAAAACAAGTGAAAGTCAAATATGCCAGTAGATCAATAACATGTGAAAATGATAGATGTCCAACAGTTGACATAAGTCAAAATGATACATGTACAAATGATATAAGTAAAAATGATAAATTATTTAACTCAAATTGATACAAGTCAAGATGATACATGTCCAAATGATATAAGTGAAAATGATAAATGTCAATATGATACAACTCAATAATATGGTATTGCAGGTCATGAAAATGATACATATGATAGTAATCATGAAAAGATGCATCATAATGATATATCAACAATGATCCATGATGCAGTCTAAATGATCATGAATACCACTAGGTACTACTTGCAACTGCCTCATCATCATCACTACCATTGTGATCATCATCATCATAACAATATGTCAGCAATGATCCATGACACAATCTATATGATCATGAATGTCGCTGGGTACTACAAACAACTACCTCATCATCATCACCACCATCATCATCATCATCACCATTGTCCTCATCATCCTCGCCATCATCATCATCATTGCCATCAGCCTCCCTGTCTTCCATATCTGCATCATCATCATCCTTTGCCATGTGATTTGTACTAGTAGAACCAATATTTTCTAGATCTATATCATGATGAGGATCATCTTGATCTTCTGGAAGACCCATGTTTTGCAAAAAAAACATTTAAAATGGAATGTTATTATTTATTTCATGCAATAATTTATTTTTCTGCTATATATCTAATATTGAAACATATGAGATGAAACCATAATCATATTACATCATATCAAAGTGCACATGTACCATAACAAAATTTCAGAAAAGTTATAGCTAATATGTGATTCCAATGATGTAAAACATGCAACAATTCTAATAAATGTTAGTAAAGATCATAAAAAAAATTGTTATACAATTTAACTATCAACTATAAATTCTATTACATAACCTTAAGTGCCAACCCTCTGCAAAAGAATGAGGAGATTGTATGAAGATTGACTATAGGGGGCATTGGTACAGGAGATGGGCTCTTCCAAGCCATCCACTGAGATGGCTTCATACAAAAATGTGGAAGATATCCCCATTTCTAGAGAGCTCGTGATTCAGGTTGATACGAAAAATGATGTTCTGGTACCCATATATGACATCATGGTTCCAAGCCAACAAGATGGAGGGAATTCTTATAGAAGGATAATTTTCAATGTTCCAGGTACCAACTTTAATTCCAACTACATGCCAACATTGAAATTCCCTAGTAGTATTTATGTTAAGGAAATTTCCTCTAGGTCCAAGGATTCAAAGCACATCAACTATGTGGTAGAAATGATTAAATACCACAAATGATCTATAGCAATGAAAGAGTCTGAAAAGGTAGAGAGAGATACATTGGTGACTCAAGAGAAACTTCAGCTTTAAAAAAAAAAGGAAATTAGGGTGGAGAGTTGTGGATCATGCTAGTATTTGGTGGAAGAGGAAGAAAGATGACTAGAACTCTGGAGGCCCACCATAATGGATTTTGGTTTTCAACCATAAGAGTAGAAGAGAGAGCTTATATCATGTATCAAAAAATTAAGCATGCATTCTTCCAACCAACAGAGAAGGAGATGATTACTTTGCTTCATTTTCATTTACATAACCATATCATGGCGTGGGAACCAAGAAGACCAAGGATGTCTAGTTTTATGTGGAGGTAATGGATGTGGTCCAAAATTTAGGAGGGACAAGAAGGTCAATGTATGATCCTGATGAAATTGAGGAAGAACAACAAGAGAGGGATAGGAAAAATAAAATCAATGCAGAGCTTCAAGGATTTTTCAAGCAAGTAAGAGAGCTATGGGATCAGCCTCATCTAAAAGATTTTGAACTAGAGTTTGATATACCATTTAGAGAGCTTGGTTTTCATGGAGTTCCTTTCAAATCCCTTTCTTTTATTGTTCCTATGGTAAAATTTTTGGTAGAGTTGATGGAATTACCTTTCTTAGTAATCACTATTAGTGAGATCAAGATTTTTAATCAATTAGGCACTAATTTTCTATAGCAATGAAAGAATTTTGAAAAGGTAGAGAGAGATACATTGGTGACTCAGGAGAAACTTCAGCTTTAAAAAAAAAGGCAATTAGGTTGGCAGACTTGTGGACCAAGCCAACATTTGGTGGAAGAGGAAGAAAGATGACTAGAACTCTGGAGGCCCACTATAATGGATTTTGGTATTCAACCATGAGAGTAGAAGAGAGAGCTGATATCATGTATCAAAACATTAAGCATGCATTCTTCCAGCCAGAGGAGAAGGAGATGATTACTTTGCTTCATTTTCATTTGCATAACCTTATCATGGTGTGGGAACCAAGAAGGCCAAGGATGTCTAGTTTTATGTGGAGGTAATGGATGTGGTCCAAACTTTAGGAGGGGCAAGAAGGTCAATGTATGATCCTGATGAAATTGCAGAAGAACAACAAGAGAGGGACATGAAAAATAAAATCAATGTAGAGTTTCAAGGATTTGTCACGTGAGTAAGAGAGCTATGGGAGAAACCTCACCTAAAAGATTTTGAACTGGAGTTTGATGTACCATTTAGAGAGCTTGGTTTTCATGGAGTTCCTTTCAAAGCCTCTACTTTTATTGTTCCTATGGTAAACTATTTGGTAGAGTTGGTGGAATTACCTTTCTTAGTAATCACTATTAGTGAGATTGAGATTGTTAACCTTGAGAGAGTAGGACTTGGGAAAAAGGCATTTGATATGGCTATTGTTTTCAAATAATTCAAGTTGGATGTACTCCGCATTGACGCCATTCCTCAATCTTTGCTTGATGGCATCAAGGAATGGTTGAACTGCATGGATATAAAGTATAATGAAAGTAGAATAAACTTGAACTGGTGGCCAATTTTGAAGACTATTATTGATGATCCAAACAAATTTATTGAAGATGGTGGTTGGGAATTTTTGAATATGGAAGCTAGTGATTCTAATTTTGATAATTTAGAAGAGTTAGATCAAGGATATGAACCCTCTAATGTAGAAGAGGAATCAAAATCAGATGAGGAAGGTTCAGAAGATGAATCTCTTGTGGAGTTAGATGAGGACGAAGAAGAAGAAGAAGATTTTGAAGGGGAGGAAGGTAAAACATGGGATGAATTAGAAGCCAAATCTAGAAATGCAGATAAGGAAAAAGGAGACAAGTCTAACAGTGAAGAGGAAAGGAGGCAATGAAAGGTAAAAGCTATAGGGAAGTCTCAGGCACCTGATATTAGAGATTCAAGAGGAATTCTTGCCAAGAGGCATAAAGTCAAATGAATTGAGTTCATCTACATCCTTCTACTATTTATTCATGCACATAAATGGTTCAACTATTTATGCAAATGATGCATATATGTTAACTTGATCAGTGTTGTTACTTCAATAGTTTGACTTCTATGACAACCAACCATTAGGCCATTCTGTGCGGGAGCACGCTTATGTTTTTAGTTAGCTTTTTTGGATAACTTTACTTGGTGTTAAGGAAATTCCATTTATCTTTTGAATGTTAAGAAGTCTAGTATTACATGCTTCTCTAAGTTGATCAAATCAAGTTGTAGGTTTTTTACTGCTGATTTCTTTGTTTATGGAGTTTTTTAAACTTGGAAGATAGGAATTTACTACCTTTTTAAAAATTAGATGGAAAAATTAAGTGGATGGTTAGCTACGCCAAGTGATGTAGACTAGAAGGATGTGTTAGATCTATAGGATTCCTACCAAGATGCATCAAAACATTTTTACATGTTAAAAGAATGGCGACATCGTGAGGAAGGATGGAAAAGATGCATGTGGATCACTTAGTAGAATGGAAACATGAATTCAAGGAAGCACTCCTTGAGATACCAAGGAAACACTCCTCTAAATACCATGTTTGAGAGAAAAGAAGATAAATCAAATCAACATAGGACTAAGTTACTAAAATGATACAACTCATAACTTAAATGAGGACACTTAAGAGATATTAAAAGAAAATGGTCATTAATTAAAATATGTGATGAAAATAAGGCATCAATGTCACCCACTTCCCTTTAAGGAAAACAATATTTTTTTCCTCAAGATGAAATAATGGGACAATTGAGTGGGATCTAGGGCCAATAGAGAAGCACTTTAGAACTCATCCTACACATCAATAAACAACTCAACACAAGAAATGAAAATTGACATATTAACACAACAATATCCAACTAAGTTATTGAAAGTCAACTATTGATACCTTGTTCTCCATCTAGATTAAAAAATCGTCCCACTTTTTTCTTTGTAACTTTTCCTTTTCAAATTGCTGTGGATGTCGGCCATATTTCTTCTCCTGTCAAAACATGGCACATGGACTAGTTAAACTAATTAATATGCAATCATTCACTTTTTCCTAGGGAATTAAAAAAAATCATTCAACATATTAAATATACTTACAAAATTATAGATCAAGGCCTGTAAACCTTTCTGGCCACTATGATGTGTGGCACAAAGTTTTTGAAGCCTAGCCTTGGAGGCATTGTCCTGAAACATATACTAATTCAATTTAACTATGCATAAATACAATTTAAAAATCGTTTAATAAATTTGATATAATCTTATGAGAAAATTCAAATACTTGCGTACTCTCCTCACCAGACTTCCTCTATGCTTCAGACTTCTTATATGCTTTTACAAGCTCTTTCCATACATTGACACTTACATAAATTGGCCTTTTTTTGAGCCTTAGCTCGAGAGGGATTTTTTTATCTTCTTTGTTTGGTTGCACTGAAATATCTTGCAATTTTGAGACATTTGTAGCTTCACCTTCTTCACAGACCAACCTGTGCCAAATTTAGTCTCCATGTCATTGACAACTACTTTTTACAGGTGTATGGGTATCTTTGGGAATGGAAAATGTAGATGGTCTTTGAATCATTGAAGGCATGATTCCTTCAACCTATTCATGAACCCTTTTCCAACATCTGTCATTTGGACTTCCCATGAAACCACGTCCTATTCTACCTTCTTATTGTAGGTACCAATGCAAGAATGAAAACTTTCCATGGTGGAAGAAGTCTGTGTCCCAGGAGTGGGTGGGATAGTGGAAGCCTCTACTCCATGTTCAACACTCCTAGAGCTTACTGCTACTGATTTCCTCCTGGATATTTTGCTTGATCCAGGACTGTTGGGGGAATCAATTGATTCCCTTTGACATAGTTGATTTGGTTGCAATGTTTGAGGGGCTTCACTGGATCAATTTTCTATGTATCTGGAAAGCATTGTCCAATGCACATCATCCAAATTGTTCACTTCCTCTGCCCCTAATATGGAAGCCAATGCCTCTTTATCCTTTTCAGTCACATGTCCCTATATATATAAAAAATCAATTTCTTCTTTTAAATTTAAAAATAAAAAAAGTAAAAAGTAAAAATGAAAGAAACAAGGGAAACATTTACAAATCTATAAATTGATAATGAATTACCTCATTGTGGCTAGAGTCTGCTCCCTTTGTTCTCTTCCCTCTATCGCTTGACATTTTGAGGTGACCTAGGGAAAATTATTTTCATCTAGTATGTGGAGGCAAATGAAGTACACACTGTCAGGTATGAAAGTTTTTGTCCAATTTGTGGTATGAAAGTCTTACATTGAATGACTCTCTTTCTGGATTTAAACACCTATGAATCAATTGCTTGTGCACCCGTATAGAATATAAATATATTTGAAAGGATATAAATATATGCAAAATGAAACAAATGTATTGTTAAAAAATCAATGCTTGCGCACCTGTATAGAATGGTAATCTTTGGGGGATAGAAAGGATGCAGAGTGTGGTTTTATTGAGAGTTAACACAAATAGGTCCCATGCTCGAGTCACATCCGCTGATTAGAAAGAAAATGAATGTGTGCGCACAATCAATTTGAAACCATGAGCTCATTGTTTTGTAAAAGAATAAGTGAAAATTAGTAATAGCTAATTTAAACCTGAAAGTCTCACAAATTTGAGGAAATGATCTATTATTTAGCTATCATCTTAAAAGCCCTATCTCCTCATATTGTCTCAACCAACCTCTGTTCCCACAGGACCTAGCTTCAGTGGGGTGGATGCAGTTTAACGACTTGTCTTGAAAGCACTTGACTACTTTTTTATGGAAGGAAGGTCTAAGAAATAAAACCAAAAACTGAAAGCTTGGGATGGGAATGATAAGTGAACCAAGGCATTAAGGTTTCAAAAACACATTCACTACTCTCAAATGTGGAGGAAATGATGCAATGTCTACAATTTTACCCTCCTCCTTTGCAACCACATGAGACTTGAATGATTCACGTGTAAAAAAAATAATATTCACAACCCTTTCTTCACAATCTCTCCATTTAATCCAAACAAAAATATTTGTGGGAATGAAAAAAACAAATTGTAACCTTACCTATGGTGTTGCAAACTAAATTGAATTTTTGATCTACTTGCTTGTAGCCCTCCTTCACATTGTTTTCCCCTTTTTTCTCCTCTATTCCTTCACGTGGATTTTTTCTCCTGTCATCTCTTCCTTCTTGATGTGGGAATTTTTAAATTTTTGTTCTTGATTCAGTAGTCAATGCAATAATCGATGTAGAAAAGTGTTCCTAATTTAGCATCACCTTCCAGCCAAAAAAATGTTATTTGTTTGGGATGCATAAGGCAGCGCAAAGTGCACCTAATTTAGCACCACCTTCCAACCAAAAAATGTAATATGTTTGGGATGCAAAAGGTGACACAAAGTGTGCCTAATTTAGCCCCTAGCAGTGCAAAATGATGTATTTTGCTTGGAAGTTGATAACTAAATTGATCCTAAATTGACTTCATCTTCATATGTACCAAGGGAGCAATCATGGTTCCCTATTTTATCTATTCCTTATCCCATGTCAATTTTGTGGGTGCAAAACTAATAGAGGTTATATTTGTGAACTTAGAAATGACCCCTATACAACTAGATGAGTCATCTAAAGTGTGAAATATATGGCTAAAGTGAGGTTTTGTGTTGGATAGCATATTCATTGAAATGATATAATTGGTGTGCTAAACATTATTTACTATGTTGTGTATTATAGGGGTGAGACGAGGCCATGAAAATAGATCATGTCATGTCAAATGAGGACACAATGGCTGAAGTGGGACATCAGGTACTCAAATTTTGACTTAGCTTAGGAAAAAAATGATCTAATGGAATTTTGTGATACGTCCATCTTTTTTCACAGTATTATTGAAATTTATAATGTATTATCCAATCTTGACATAAATTAATGCATGTTGATTATTTTAGATGGAGATTGGAGAAAATGCAGAGCCTAAGCGTTCAAATAGAAAAAGAGGACATGGATGTGGACCTAAAACTATTAAATCATGTAGAAAATAGTGGGTGTTCGAGGATATGACAGATCATGCAGAAACAACAAATGATTGCACTGAACAAGAGGTTGGTTAGGACTATAGTACATGGGACAAATAATTTGAGAAAATATATGACTGAAGTGAGGTTTTGTGTTGGATAGCATATTCGTTGAAATGATATAATTGGTGTAGTAAACATTATTTACTATGTTGTGTATTATAGGGGCGAGATGAGGCCATGGCAATAGATCGTGTCATATCAAATGAGGACAGAACGGATGAAGCGAGACATCAAGTACTCAATTTTTGACTTAACTTAGGAAAAAATGATTTGATGGCATTTTGTGATACGTCCATCTTTTTTCACAATATTATTGAAATTTATAATGTATTATCCAATCTTGACATAAATTAATGCATGTTTATTTTAGATGGAGATTGGAGCAAATGCAAAGCCTGAGCATTCAACTACCAAAAGAAGAAGATATGTACGTGGATGTGGACCTAAAATTGTTAAATCACATAGATGACAGTGGGTGGAAGAGGATATGATAATGGATCTTCCAGACACAATAGATGATTGCATTGAACAAGAGGTTGGTCAAGACTATAGTACATGGGATGAATACTTTGAGAAAATTGTTGTTTGTGGATGTTATGTATGTCATGGAAAGAAACAATTTAAATGAGCAATTATACAAAGACATTACATATATGATGAGCTTCTAGTTGGTAGTATGCCTCCTAAAATCAATTCAAATCCAATAGGAATTGTGGTAAGGAATTTTCCAATTTGATATAAATAACATGTATACTTTGTTTAAACATTGTTTTATATTATTTAAATAACTAATTTTTTTCTCAATGGATACTTGTAGGATAAAGTTCTTGGCTTAAAGTTTCTTGGATCACCAACTTCTAGCCTAGAGGGAAATGATCATTTATCAAATGATACATCTAACAAAAATATGTGCCAATATACCAACTCAAAAGATGAGGATTTGATGAAAACAAGTCACAGAACAAGAACTGGTTTAATGATGCATAATTTTCTTAAAGATAGGGGGGAAGTGGACTACATACCCTATGAGAATGAATGTGATGGAGATGATGAATTTCCCTTGAGTTTGAGATCAATTTACAAAGAGACATTTTATCCTCAAATATATTATGCTTGGCCTAGTGATCAACAACTACCTAGAGTGTACAAGGTGTTCCAATTTTGGGGATACAACTACATGATACGATCCTCCAATATTCATGGAGCAAATCTAGGCCTCTTTATTGTCCAAAATGTACATGTGGGATCTAAACATAGAAAGAATTCATAACAAACCACTAGGAGATTAATGACATATTATGGTCCATCATATTACAATGGTGAATGGAGAAGGCTAGTAGAATATAAGCCTAGCATGTCAGCATATGGTCTAAATTTGAATATGTATACACATCTTCTCCAATTGGAAAGTGGAAAAGAAATTGATAGAGGTCATCTTATGTATATAGATGGATGTGCATACACACACAAAAATATTGCAGGATTTATAATATAGTAGTATGGGAAGGGACCCTAATGTAAGACCAAATTGCCAATTTTTTGAGGTTATAAATGATAAAGATGGAGATATGGAAAGATTGGTTGATATATTGATAATGGTTGAGGCTATTAAGGACCTTACCATTGGGGATGAGTTATTTATTGATTACCCCTTCTTAAAACACACTCCTATGTGAAAGAAAAGGGAAGAACAAGGTCTCCCTAAGGATGTTCTTAAGGGTAAAAAACCAAAGAATAATAAATGAGTGTGGACTGATGTTTTATAAACTATGTTGTCAAAATTGTGTTTTATTTAAATTATTGTATAAAAAAGGTAGTCTATAAAATAATGTTTCATTATTCAATTGATGTATATATGCTCATACAATTTATATTTTTATTTTTTAAGCCATATTTGATTATATTTCTTTGAAATTGATACATTTATGATTTATCTAATTGTTGGAAAACATTAATTAATGCTTGCATTTGTTGATATGTAGAAGATGTTGATGAAACACATACTAATACCCATGATCCAATTGGGTTATTAAGATTTGGAAGGGATGATCCAAACCATCCTTTAAACAATACCAGGGTGAAAAGAGCAAGTTAGAAGAGATTTCTACCACCTAAGAAATTTGAAGAGCTAATGAGATATGCATACACTAAAGAGATGCCACCTAGCCTTAATGATGATGATCATGATAGGGAGAATGCAGTACATGAAGAAGGATTGAATGAAATTATTATAGGTTTATTTGGGGATGGAAATAATGATTCCAATAATGATTATATGGTTGACAGTAACGATGATAGCAGGGGTAATTACCACCAACATAATCTTGATGATAACAACCTGAAAGACTCCATCAAGCAAGTAGTGAAGACACCGGTGTTCAAATTAGGTGCAAGTAGAATCTCACAACTGACATGCATATTAATATTATTAGAAATCAAGTCACTATTTGGTTGGTCAGACAAAGGATTCACTACCCTACTGAAGTGAGTTGAAATCTATTTCTTACTTTGCATTGTCAATTGGTGTACACAATTCATAAACATTCATTGACTTCATTTATATTTCTTTAAGAGGAACTTAAAACTATATATTGTATATAAAAAATCCTAGTATAGATTGAAATATCAAACATGTTCATCATAAGTCAAACACTCAATTGATTTATTCTCGGATAATCTTACAGGGCACTAAAAACTAAAATATTCCCTGAAGAGAATGTGTTTCCATCAACTTGTAGAGAGGCACGTCTGTTGTTGGTCGAGTTGGGGATTTAATATAAGAAAATTCATTCATGTAAAAATGATTTAATTTTATATAGGGATGAATATCAGAACAAGGTAGAATGCCTTGTATGTAAAGAGAAGAGATATTGTATAGATGTACAAGGTCCCACAATTCCAAAGAAGGTTTTATGTCACATGCCAATTATACCTAGACTTCAATGAATGTTTTGTTGCAAGTCACTTGCACAATTAATGGACTGACATGCAAAGAATAAGAGTAAAGATGGATTCTTGTGAATTCTAGCTGACTCTAAAGCAATGAAACACATAGGAAAAATGGCCATGAAAATTCAAAGATGAACCCTGTAGTATTGGTCTTGCAATTGATGGAGTGTGCCCATTCTCTTTCCTGAGCTCAAATTATAGTGTTTGTCTAGTCAAATTGATAGTATACAATATTCCCTCATGGATGAGTGTTAGAAAGGAGCACCTTATGTTGACTCTCATTGTTCCAGGAAAACATCAAGTTAAAAATATGGATGTTTATCTTGCGCCTTTTATTGATGAGATGCAACTGCTATGGAAAGGTATAAGAATGTATGGCATATCGCGTCCTTCATCAAATGGGTCCTTCATGTTGTATGGTGTGCTATGTTAGACTATTCATGATTTCCCAGGACTTGGTGTTTGTTCTGGTAAGATAATATATTTAAACATATTTACATTCATAATTTATTTTCATCCCAACTTTCATAGTTAGTTTTATACTATTTTTTTGATGTTATTAAGATTACTTGTTGAATTGAAGGGCTTCAAACAAAAATCGATTACCAATTATGAGCAATCTTTTCCATTATGTTGTTTCAAATATATATACATTTATAGTAGAAGTCTTTGATATGATATGGATGGGTGGAATGTGCAATCTATCTTCTTACTAATGCCTACTATAACAGAAATGAAAATAGAATATGATATGATGATCCTCTCAAAATTGGCCTGTTTCCTATTCATTCAAATATAAGAAGAAATAAGAATGGAAAACATAAGGAAAAATATAGAATGATAACAAAGTCATGGAGAATCTCTGATAATAAGATGTTCTATTTCATTCATAAGCTTAAAATAATCACACAGTAACAACAAATGTGCCCTAATAAATCTTATGAATTTAAATAACTTAAAGAAACGACTTTGGAGACAACACAGTAACAAATAAGCATGAAATTTAACACAACAATTAAACACCAAAATAGATTACCAATTATGAGCAATCTTGTCCATTATGTTGTTTTAAATATATATGCATTTATAGAAGAAGTATTTGATATGATATGGATGGGTGGAATGTGCAATCTATCTTCTTACTAATGCCTACTATAACGGAAATAAAAATGGAATATGATATGATGATCCTCTCAAAATGGCCTTGGTTTCCTATTCATTCAAATATAAGAAGAAATAAGTATGGAAAACATAAGAAAAAATATAGAATGATAACATAGTCATGGAGAATCTATGATAATAAGATGTTCTATTTCATTCATAAGCTCAAAATAATCACATAGTAACAAAAAATGTTCTCTAATAAATCTTATGAATTTAAATAACTTGAAGAAACCACTTTGGAGATAGCACAGTAATAGATAAGCATGAAATTTAACACAACAATTAAACACCAAAATATATTACCAATTATGAACAATCTTGTCCATTATGTTATTTCAAATATATATACAATTATAGCAAAAGTCTTTGATATGATATGGATGGGTGGAATGTGCAATCTATCTTCTTACTAATGCCTACTATAACACAAATGAAAATGGAATATGATATGATGATCCTCTCAAAATTGGCCTTGGTTTCCTATTTATATAGGAAGAAACAAGCTTCAAGCCTTTTACAAAAAGAGACGAACCTTCAAAACTACTTTTACTAACAACTAATTAATTTGCATAATTGATAAAATAACAAGGCTTAAGACACTTTAGATGTATGTTTCCTTCAACTGAGCACAGTCTTAGGAAAATTCACTTGCTTTTGAGGGAATGGTATTTAGTCGTATCAATATTAATGCCAATTCTTCGCCAGATAGTTTCCCAACAAGCTTAAATCCTTGAAATTAATTTTGAAGCATGTGTGAGGGAATTTATTGTTGTAAATTGTAATGATGCCACAATTACCATACTACTGCCATCTCTTATTACACCCACTATGGTATGGTGGTTTTTTCCCTTCCATTTTGATGTTTACCGCACTACCACCTTGCTCAAGACTTCTTGCTGCGGGGTTGTAGTGTACACCGCTCTACCGCATATGTTGCTCACCCTCCCAGTAGTATAGTGGTGTATGCTTTATCTTCTTTCTGTTTAACACCTTACCACACTCCTTTGAATCACCTTATGTAGTACTACGGTGTCCACTTATCTTCCATGCTTACCACTCTACCACCTTGCTCAAGACTTCTTGCTGCAGGGTTGCGGTGTAAACCACTCTACTGCATATGTTTCTCACCCTCCTAGTGGTATAGTAGTGTATGCTTTATCTTCTTGTTGTTTACCGCCTTACTGCACTCCTTTGAATTTCCTTATGTGGGATGGCTTAAATGTAAGTCAATTGAAAAATATTATGGCCTGACTATAGGGAGCATTTAAACAATCAACCATATGTGATGACCAACTAACTTAGAACTCAAGGAAAATATAAAGAATGATTTTAATGGCTCAACTCATGACTCAAACAACCATAATCGGATGTAGTAGGTCAACACAAAATTATTGTAGGGACTTCACTTCATTGTAATTGCTATGGAAATTTTATCTCCTAATGCTCTAGCGATGTCATCTTGCATACCTGGCTTCATATGCTAGGCTATCATTAAAATTTGAGCTCAAAATTCCCTTCATTAATGCTCGTACTTATAAAAAAGCTTTTATCTTTTTTATTTTTTTTCATTTGTAATTTGTAAAAATTAATTTCAAATAATCTCATATATATTATTTTAAAAAAAAATTATAATGTAAAATAAATAATGTACATTATAATTCCCAATTACAGGAAAAACAATTCTCATTATTAAACAGTTTAAAAATAAAACTAAAAACTCAACTAATATACTGAGAATGGGAATTATAATGTACATTCTTTTTGCATATACATATTGTTTTTGTTTAGTATTTAATTTTTTTTTAATTGAAACAATGTAAATAATACAAAAAGGAGGCAACAAAGGTTGCCAAAAGAGAGAAAAAGATTACAACCAGGCTAACAACCAACAATATAGTCATTTACAACCACCAAAAATAACAGGAGATTGTATTAATCAAAATTCAAAAAATTATAGATCATCTGCCAATGTAGGAATATTCATGAAACCCTAATTTTGAGCCTCACCAGAGGCCAAGACAACCACCAAAAAATAACAAAAAAGTAAACAAACCCAACACAAAGACAACCTAAATTTTGAGCCACCACCACTAGGAGCCATCGATGATCGTAGAAGCCAAAAACACCAGCACCATCCAACCACAAGCCTGAGGTCATAGGAAGCAATTGAGATGGGTGAAGTCATTGAATTCCAACACCCACTCCACACCCTTAGTCTCCACTAGCTCAAGATCTTTTTTAAAATACTCCACACCAACCGTAGCCACCATCTGATGCCTGACCAACACCATTCCTTTCGGCTCCAATAGAAGTAGAAAAAATTGGACCACCACACCAAGAGCTTTGAGCATTTCCAAGTCTTTCAGATGTGGCACCCAAGGGCTTAGAATAGAGGTTGAAATAACCCCATCCATGTTGACCAGGAGATTAGGATTGAATAGCTTCCCCATCATTACCCAAACTAGGTTTTTGGGGGTGCTTTGATCAAACAAAGGTGTTAGAAAATGAGAGACTATGTGGGAATTAACTCAAACTATTTCTCTATAGGCCACATGCTCTTGGCCCAAAACCATTTTCACTGCGTCCACCTTCAAGGGATCAAAATCCAAAAGAATCCATTTGAGCCTCTGGTCCATGAGGTTTTTGAAACCTCCTTGACTCACACAACAATCCAAGAAAATCAGAGTGTCATGCCCAAAGGCAGATAGCTCCTTGGCCAATTTAAACACTACATACTTCACATCCTTCTCCATTGTTTTTTCTCACCCAAGCGAAGCCTCTGGGACGAAAACTATAGTAAATTTAGAATGCGGAGATCACCACCTTCATTGGATTAAAATGAATGCCACCCTTTCATGGCATTTATTTTAATGCCATGCTTTCATGGCATTCATTTTAGTGTGTACGTGCCACCCTTTGAGCTGCTAAAAAGTCTTGTCGAGACTACCAACTATGAATGTCGTACCCCCTAGTATAAATGAGGGTGAAATTCAATGTGTTTTTGTTTAGTATTTAATTAATTATAAGGTTTTGTATTATTTTTATTTTCTTTTCCATTTTAAACTTTAGAATTAGTAAGTATAATTTTTATTTGTTCAATATAATATATATATATATATAATTTTAATTTATATTAGGTATTTAAACAGTTTTAATTTTTTTAAAAAACTCAACTACTATTATCTAAAAAAAATTATAATTACTAAATGTTCAGTTTACTTGTTCAAAATTTTAAAACGGAAAAGAAAATAAAAAAGAAGACAAATCCTTATAATTAAATACCAAAAAATTCAGTAAAATTCTTATAATTAAAAACTTAAAAAAAGAAATATGTATATGCATAGAGTATTTTGTTAACCAAGTCGTTTGTAAATTTATACCAAGTAAGGAGTAAAACAATAAAATAGTCAATGTAGTAGAATAAAAAGTAATTTCATCTAGCACTTGGTAATTTAGGGCTTGCAAAACAAATAATATTTACATGCCTATTAAAAAGTAGAATAAAAATTACTTTAACCACATGCAGAAATAAATTATATGCAATCCGTATAAGATATCATGTAGCGCAGGGCAAACTTTTGTAGATAAAGTATTATTATAATGTGATAAAATCAAGAAAAGGGTATCAATGGACCAAATAGTTTCAAGGGTAGATAGTCTGATATCAACCATCAATTGGTAGTTTCAAGTTTCTCTTCACCAAATAGGATACACCTTCGATGTAAAATATATAGCGCCATCCCGATAAATAGCACCAAATTTTTCAAAAAATCGGAGAAAAATACATTAAACCCTTAATTAACCCTCAACCCTCAACCCTCTACCCTCAACCCTAGTTAAATCCTAATCCCTCATAAACCCTATACCCTCTACCCTATACATTGGACCCTCAACCCTAATCACTAAACCATATACGTACCCTCAACCCTATATCCTCTACTGGCCTATACAATATTGGACCCTCAACCCTAATCCGTCAACCATATACCCTCAACCCTCTACCCTCAACCTTAAACCCTAATCCTTGAACCATATTATACCCTCTACACTCTACCCTCAACCTTAAACCCTAAAGCCTTAATCCTTAAACCCTCTTATACCCTCTACATCCCTCTGATCTACCCTATACATTAAACCCTCAACCCTCAATTCTCAACCCTCAACCCTAGTTAATCCCTCAACCCTCAACCCTTAAACCCTCAAGTACCCTCAACCCCTATACCCTCTACCCTCTACATTGGAACCTCAACATCCCTAATATTCAACCTTCAATCATATTATACCCTCAAATGTCCTAGCTATACCCTAAACCCTATTCCCTCAACCAGACTTAATGTCCCTCAACCCTACACCCTTAAACCCTATATATACTTTGGACCCTAAACCCTAATCCTTAAACCATATACCCTCTAGTACCCTCGACCCTAATCCATCAACCCTAGTTAAACCCTTAAACCCAATTACTAAACTCTCTACACTAATCCCTCAACCCTCAACCCTTAATTAAACCTCAACCCTCTACCCTCTACCCTCAACCCTCAGTACTAGTTAAACCCTAATCTAGCCTCAACACCTATACCCTCTACCCTATACATTGGACCCTCGACCCTAGTAATCCCTCAACCTAACTATATGTACCCTCAGCCCTCTACCCTATACATTGGTCACTCAACCCTAGTAATCCCTCAACCTGCATATATATACCCTCAACCCTCTACCCTCAACCTGCATATATATACCCTCAACCCTCTACCCTCAACCTTAAACCCTAAAGCCTCAACCCTTAAACCATCTTATACCTTCTATGTCCCTTTGATCTACCCTATACATTAAACCTTCAAACCTAGTTAATCCCTCAAACCTCAACCCTTAAACGCTCAAGTACCCTTAACCCCTATACCCTCTACCCTTTACATTGGAACCTCAACGTCCTTAATATTCCACTTTAAACCATATTATACCCTCAAACATCCTAGCTATACCCTAAATCAAGTACCCTCAATCCTTAATGTCCCTCAACCCTAAACGCTTAAACCCTATATATACTTTGGACCATAAACCCTAATCCTTGAACCATATACCCTCTAGTACCCTCGACCCTAATACCTCAACCCTAGTTAAACCCTTAAACCCAATTACTAAACTCTCTACCCTAATCCCTCAACCCTCAACCCTTAATCCCTCAACCCTTAATTAACCCTCAACCCTTTACATTCTACCCTCAACCCTCAGCCCTAGTTAAACCCTAATCTGGCCTCAACCCCCATACTCTCTACCCTATACATTAGACCCTCAACCTTAGTAATCCCTAAACCTACATATATATGCCCTCAACCCTCTACCCTCAACCTTAAACCCTCAAGCCTCAACCCTTAAACCCTCTTATACCCTCTATGTCCCTCTAATCTACCCTATACATTAAACCCTCAACCCTCAATTCTAAACCCTCAAACCTAGTTAATCCCTCAACCCTCAACCCATATACCCTCTACCCTCTACATTGGAACCTAAACGTCCCTAATATTCAACCTTCAACCATATTATACCCTCAAACATCCTAGCTATACCCTAAACCCTCTACCCTCAACCCTTAATGTCCCTCAACCCTAAACCCTTAAACCCTATATATACTTTGGACCCTAAACTATAATCCTTGAACCATATACCCTCTAGTACCCTCGACCCTAATCCCTCAACCCTAGTTAAACCCTTAGACCCAATTACTAAAATATCTACCCTAATCCCTAAACTCTCAATCCTTAATCCCTCAACCCTTAATTAACCCTCAATCCCCAACCCTCTACCCTCAACCCATAGCCCTAGTTAAGCCCTAATCTGGCCTCAACCCCTATACCCTCTACCCTATACATTGGACCCTCAACCCTAGTAATCCCTCAACCTACATATGTATACCCTCAACCCTCTACCCTCAACCTTAAACCCTAAATCCTCAACCCTTAAACCCTCTTATACCCTCTATGTCCCTTTGATCTGCCCTATACATTAAACCCTCAACCCTTAAAACCTCAAGTACCCTCAACCCCTATACCCTCTACCCTCTACATTGGAACCTCAACATCCTTAATATTCGACCTTCAACCATATTATAAACTCAAACGTCCTTGATATACCACAAACCCTCTACCCTCAACCCTTAGGGTCCCTCAATCCTAAACCCTTAAACCCTATATATACTTTGGACCCTAAACCCTAATCCTTGAACCATATACCCTCTAGTACCCTTGACCCTAATCCCTCAACCCTAGTTAAACCCTTAAACCCAATTACTAGACTCTCTAACCTAATCCCTCAATCCTCAACCCTTAATCCCTAAACCCTTAATTAAACCTCAACCCTCTACCCTCTACCCTCTACCCTCAACCCTAGTTAAACCCTAATCTGACCTAAACCCCTATACCCTCTACCCTATACATTTGACCCTTGATCCTAGTAATTCCTTAACCTGCATATATATACCCTCAACCCTCTAACCTCAACCTTAAACCCTAAAGCCTCAACCGTTAAACCCTCTTATACCCTCTACGTCCCTCTGATCTATCCTATACATTAAAACCTCAACCCTGAACTATAATTAATCCCTCAACCATCAACCCTTAAACCCTCAAGTACCCTCAACCACTATACCCTCTACCCTCTACATTGGAACCTCAACATCCTTAATATTCCACCTTCAACCATATTATACCCTTAAATGTCCTAGCTATACCCTAAACCCTCTACCCTCAACCCTTAACGTCCCTTAGCCCTAAACCATTAAACCCTAATCCTTGAACCATATACCCTCTAGTACCCTCAACCCTAATCCCTCAACCCTATTTAAACCCTTAAAACCAACTACTAAACTCTCTATAGTAATCCCTCAACCATCAACCCTTAATTAACCCTCAACCCTCAACCCTCAACCCTACTTAAACCCTAATCCAACTTCAAACCCTATGCCCTCTACCCTATACATTAGACCCTCAACCCTATACCCTCAACCTTAAACACTAAAGCCTCAACCCTTAAACCCTCTTATACCCTCTACGCCCCTCTGATATACCCTATACATTTAACCCCCAACCCTCAATTCTCAACCCTCAACCCTAGTTAATCCCTCAACCTTCAACCGTTAAACCCTCGCGTACCCTCAACCCTTGTACCCTCTACCCTCTACATTGGAACCTCAACATCCCTAATATTCAACCTTCAACCATATTATACCCTCAAACATCGTAGCTATACTGTAAACCCTCTACTCTCAACCCTTAATGTCCCTAAACCATAAACACTTAAACCCTATCTATACTTTGGACCCTAAACCCAAATCCATGAACAATATACCCTCTAGTACCCTTGACCCTAATCCCTCAACTATAGTTAAACCCTTAAAACCAATTATTAAACTCTCTACCCTAATCCCTCAACCTTTAATTAACCCTCTACCGTCTACTCTATACCTTCAACCCTTAGCCCTAGTTAAACCCTAATTTGGCCTCAACCCCTATACCCTCTACCCTATACATTGGACCCTCAACCCTAGTAATCCCTCAACCTACATATATATACCCTCAACCCTCTACCCTGCACCTTAAACCCTAAAGCCTCAAACCTTAAACCCTCTTATACCCTTTACGTTCCTTTGATCTACCCTATAAATTAAACCCTCAACCCTCAATTCTCAACCCTCAAACCTTAAACCCTCAAGTACCCTCAACCCCTATACCCTCTACCCTCTACATTGGAACCTCACCCCCCTAATACTCAACCTTCTACCATATTATACCGTCAAATATTCTAGCTATACCCTAAACCCTCTACCCTCAACCCTTAATGTTCCTCAACCCTAAACCCTTAAACCCTATATATACTTTGGACCATAAACCCTAATCCTTGAACCATATACCATCTAGTACCCTCAACCCTAATCCATCAAGCCTAGTTAAACCCTTAAATCCAATTACTAAACTCTCTACCCTAATCCCTCAACCCTCAACCCTTAATTAACCCTCAACTCCTATACCCTCTACCCTATACATTGGAACTTCAACCCTAGTAACCCCTCAACCTACATATATATACTGTCATCCCTCTACCCTCAACCTTGAACCCTACAACGTCAACCCTTAAACCCTCTTATACCCTATACATTAAACCCTCAACCCTCAATTCTCAACCCTTAACCCTAAAACCCTCAAGTACACTCAACCCTTATACCCTCTACCCTCTACATTGGAACCTCAACATCCCTAATATTCGACCTCCAACCATATTATACCCTCAAAAATCCTAGCTATACCCTAAACCCTCTACCCTCAACCCTTAACATCCCTCAACCCTAAACCCATAAACCCTATATATATTTAGACCCTAAACCCTAATCCTTGAACCATATACCCTCTATTATCGTCAACCCTAATCCCTCAACCCTAGTTAAACCTTCAAACCCAATTACTAAACTCTCTACCCTAATCCCTCAACCCTCAACCCTTAATCCCTCAACCCTTAATTAACCCTCTACCCTCTACCCTCTACCTTTGTTAAACCCTAATCCGGTCTCAACCCCTATACCCTCTATCCTATAGATTGGACCTTCAACCCTAGTAATCCCTCAACCTCCATATATATAGCCTCAAACCTCTACCATCAACCTTAAACCCTAAAGATTCGACCCTTAAACCCTCTTATAACCTTTATGTCCCTTTGATCTACCCTATACATTAAACCCTCAACCCTCAATTCTCAACCCTCAACCCTAGTTAATCCCTCAACCCTCAACTGTTAAACCCTCAAGTACCCTCAACCCCTATACCCTCTACCCTCTACATAAGAACCTCAACTTCCTTAATATTCCAACTTCAACCATATTATACCCTCAAACATCCTAGCTATACCCTAAACTCTCTACCCTCAATCCTTAATGTCCCTCAACCCTAAACCCTTAAACCCTATATATACTTTGGACCCTAAAGCCTAATCCTTGAACCATATACCCTCTAGTACCCTTGACCCTAATCCCTCAACTCTAGTTAAACCTTTAATAAAACCAATTACTAAACTCTCTACCCTAATTCCTCAACCCTCAACCCTTAATACCTCAACCCTTAATTAACCCTCAACCCTCAACCCTCTACCTTCAACCCTCAGTGCTATTTAAACCCTAATCTGGCCTCAACCCCTATACCCTCTACCCTATAGATTGGACCCTCAACCTACATATATATAACCTCAACCCTCTACCCTCAACTTTAAACCCTCAAGCCTCAACCCTTAAACCATCTTATACCCTCTACATCCCTATGTTCTACCCTCTACATTAAACCCTCAACCCTTAATTATCAACCCTCAACCCTCAACCCTTAAACCCTCAAGTACCCTCAACCCTTGCACCCTCTACCCTCTACATTGGAACCTCAATGTCCCTAATATTCAATCTTCAACCATATTATACCCTCAAACATTCTAGCTATACCTTAAACCCTCTACCCTCAATCCTTAACGTCCCTCAACCCTAAACCCTTAAACCCTATATATACTTTCGACCCTAAACCATAATCCTTGAACCATATACCCTCTAGTACCCTCGACCCTAATCCCTCAACCCTAGTTAAACCCTTAAACCCAATTACTAAAATCTCTACCATAATCCCTCAACCCTCAACCCTCAGCCCTAGTTAAACCCTAATCTAGTATCAACCCCTATACCCTCTACCCTATATATTGGACCATCAACCCTAGTAATCCTTCAACCTACATATATATTTTCTCAACCCTCTACCCTCAACCTTAAACCCTAAAGCCTCAACCCTTAAACCCTATTATACCCTCTACATCCCACTGATCTACCTTATACATTAAACACTCAATCCTCAATTATCAACCTCAACCCTTAAACCCTCAAGTACCCTCAACCCATATACCCTCTACTCTCTACATTTGAACCTCAATGTCCCTAATATTCGACCATAAACCATATTATACCCTCAAAATTCCTAGGTATACCCTCAACCCTCTACCCTCAACCCATAACGTCCCTTAACCCTAAACTCTTAAACCCTATATATACTTTGAACCCTAAACCCTAATCCTTGAACCATATACCCTCTAGTACCCTCGACCCTAATCCCTCAACCCTATTTAAACCCTTAAACCCAATTACTAAATTCTCTACCCTAATCCCTCAACCCTTAATTAATCCTCAACCCTCTACCCTCAACCCTAGTTAAACCCTAATCCAACCTCAACTCCTATACAATATACCCTATACATTGGACCCTCAACCCTAGTAATCCCTCAATTTGCATATATATACCCTCAACCCTCTACCCTTAACCTTAAACCCTAAAGCCTCAACCCTTAAACCTTCTTATACCCTTTACATCCCTCTAATCTATCATATACATTGAATCCTCAACCCTCAATTCTCAACCCTCAACCCTAGTTAATCTCTCAGCCCTCAACCCTTAAACCCTCAAGTACCCTGAACCCCTATACCCTCTACCCTCTACATTTGAACCTCAACATCCTTAATATTTCACCTTCAACCATATTACCCTCAAACTCCATAGCTATACCCTAAACCCTCTACCCTCAACCCTTAACATCCCTAAACCCTAAACCCTTAAACCCTATATATACTTTGGACCCTAAACCCCAATCCTTGAACCACATACCCTTTAGTATCCTCAACTTTAATCCCTCAACCCTAGTTAAACCCTTAATAAACCCAATTACTAAACTCTCTACCCTAATCATTCAACCCTCAACCCTTAATTAACCCTCAATCCTAGTTAAACCCTAATCTAGCCTCAACCCTATGCCCTCTACCCTATACATTGGACTCTCGACCCTAGTAATCCATCAACCTACATATATATACCCTCTACCCTCAACCTTAAACCCTCAAGCCTCAACCCTTAAACCGTCTTATACCCTCTACGTCCCTCTGATCTACCCTATACATTAAAACCTCAACCCTTAAACCGTTAGGTACCCTCAACCCTTAAACCATTAGGTACCCTTAACCCCTATACCCTCTACCCTCTACATTGGCACCTCAACGTCCCTAATATTCAACCTTCAACCATATTATACCCTCAAACATCCTAGCTATACCCTAAACCCTCTACCTTCAAACATAAACCTTTAAACCCTATATATAGTTTGGACCCTAAACCCTAATCCTTGAACCATAAACCCTCTAGTACCCTCGACCCTAATCCCTCAACACTAGTTAAACCCTTAAACCCAATTACTAAACTCTCTACCCTAATCCCTCAACCCTCAACCCTTAATCCCTCAACCCTCTACCCTCTACCATCAACCCTAGTCAAATCCTAATCCCTCAACCCCTATACCCTATACCCTATACAATATTGGACCCTAAACCCTAATTCCTCAATGTATGTACCATATATGTACCCTCAACCCCTATAGGTGCACCCTCTACCCTATACATGATTGGAAACTCAACCCTAATCCCTCAACCATATATTGGCCTCAACTCTCTACCCTCAACCTTAAAACCTCAAGCCTCAAGCCTCAAGCCTTAATCCCTCAACCCTCAACCCTTAAACCCTAAACCCTACTAAACCCCTATACCCTCTACCCTCTACATTGGAACCTCAACCCTAATCGACCTTCAACCATATGCCCTCAATTTTCCTAGCTATACACTAAAATATCTACCCTCAATCCTTAACGTCCATCAACCCTAAACCCTTAAACCATAAACCATTAAACTCTCTATGTTCCTCTACCATGAACTGTCCAATACGTACCCTCTTATACCCTTGATCCTAATCCATCAACCCTTAAACCATTAAACCCTTAATCCTATTAGAATTGGAAAATCTCACATTTTTCAATAGCCTCCATCCACCTATCCTCCACATTTCATAGAAATGCATCACATTTTAATTTTATGATCAACACAAATTATTGAAATTTGTGCAACAAGATCAATTTTGTATCCCACATTGCCAAATTGACACACCCATAAATGAGCTTGATACTCCATAATTTTTCCCCATTCCTAAATAAAAATTAGTACTATCGACTTAACAATACCTCATCAGCGGAGCCCCCATCATAGCCTCGTTGATGGCCCGATGAAAGCAGTTCATAACCTAGTATTGGTGTAACAATACCCTATTAGGCTGACTCCTAAGGCATTCTTGTCGATAGACCAATAGAGTCAACAAAAGTAAGCACATCGTTGTAAATCATGAACATCAGTGGAATGAATGTTTGCTTTCCCCTGATGGCCCAATATAATCACAAATTATCAATAATTAAAATATATTAGGGGAATTAATGTGTATTGGGGTAATATATTCTGGCATCCCGCCAATAGACCGAAGGAAAGTTGTTCATTAGTTGAGAAAGTGGCTATCAGTGGAATAAGGATCATAGTCTCACCGATACAATGATTATGATTGTACTAATTGATGTGATATCTCAAGGCATCATCGAGATATTTAAAAATAAATGCTTCTCTCCAATGACAAGACTAAAATGGGTGGTGTAGTTATGAGCCAGAATTGAAGCACAAGTTGATCACATAATTGTCACATAGTTTAGAAGATTTTGTTGAGGACAAAAGAGAAAATGAAAATCTAGGAGTTCTTACATAGTAGAAACTAGTGGAGGTGAGACCCAAGTAAGTACACCAATCCCAGTTGAGAAGTTGTATTTTTTCAAAAGATTAAGAATTCAAACAATGGAGGAAAACACAACAAAACCCAAAGCTAAGAAACAAAAATCTGAGAAGAGACCCCTGAATCAAGACCTGATAGATCAATGCCTTGGGTTGGGGCCAAGATCTAGGAGGAGTGCTCTAATGAATCCTTCAATGGACAAATTATTAGATAAACATAAGGGCTTGGGAGATATTTGGACACCACGATGCAGGTATGAACTCTTCATGTATCATTACAGAAAAAAATTTAGGTTTTAGCCAATCTGCAACCTATGGAGGTTGAACTTGGGAAAAATCATGGTGCCAAAAGTGTTCATAAATGTAGAACTAATTAAAGATCTGTCTAACAGATATGACCCCAAGAGGAGAACTATTCAATCACATAATGGGGCTGATGTGCTTGTTATTTATGAGGATTTAATTTCTAATGTGGTTCAGTTGGAGTATCCTATGAAATTGCCATTCATGGTTAGAGACCTCTTGATAGAGTATCACCATATGGATACTAGTTACAAATTATGGAAACTACCCTTGCATAGGCCCAAGAATGAAGGAGGCCAACTCAGGAGGTTTTTGATCAATGAAAACCCTCCTTTTCATGAGGACTTATTTGAAGAATATTTTTGATGCACTTATTATTTAGCTGGTCAGGTCTTAGGGGTAGAGGTCCCACCTTACATGACTATTTCCCCAATGGTCTTAGCTACAGACATACAAAGCACTGATTCCAAATCATTCAATTATTCTAGATACTTGGCCAATGACCTAAACCAAGAGCTTGAAAAGATTTAAAACAATAGTGAATATATTCATTTCAAACATTATTATCTGTTCATGCATTTTCTCATACACGAGAGGATCTAGAGTGAAGAATTAAGAATAAGAGATACAAATGAAAATAGAAACCTCAAACCTGTACGAATGTGGAATTCATTGTGGGATAGTCAATTTGGTAGATCTCATTATCTTTATTTTGAGGAGTTTTTTGTGAAACCATTGATGAAGTTGTTGGAATATATGTGTGATTATAACTTATACCCAGAAGTAAAAAAGTTTCTAATAACAAAGGAAAATGACCCAAGGAAGAAGGTGAATCATAACTGGGGAGAAAGAGCAAGTGTGTGAATAGTGATCTAATCATTCGATTGCAGAGCAGAGTGAGAAGAAGTTTGAGCGAAGTGTGAAGGAGTGTTTCTGTGCTTAACCAGAACTATAATTAGGCTTTTGTAGAAGCTATTTTCTCAGTTCATACCCTGCGGATATTATCCAAATTGTTGTAAGAAAACATGTCTTCTTTGGGTAGTGAGCCCTCTTGTATTTCAGTAGTGAGCTCTAGGAAGTGTGCCTAAATGCATGTGCATTCCCATTATTCTTCATTATACTTTTAATAGGGTATAATATTGTGGACTGACATCCACCATGGTTTTTCCCCTAATAGTGTTTCCACGTTAAAATCTTGGTGTTATCTATGTTTATGATGTGTTGATTGTTTGTGGTTTATTGTTCATTCATCTAATCTAAGATTAAGTTAAGTTTGAAACATTTAAATATTCTGTGACAACTGATTCACCCCCCCTCTTAGTTGTTTTTCCTTGTTTTTCCAACAATTGGTATCATAGCAGGTTCCTTTGAAGAAGTTTAAAAGGTTGAGGTGATCTGAGATGGCATCATACAAGGACAGTCCTAGATTCAATGGAACAAACTACTCTCTGTGGAAAGCTAGAATGGAGTGTCATTTGAGGTGTATTGGTGAACCCTTCTAGAAGATTACAAAGAATAGATATGTTATTCCTTAAAATGGTCCCTCCACTCCTGATGAGATTAAGGAGGTTGATATTAACATCAAGGCTATGGAAGCTTTGTTGAGTGCTCTGATGGATTCAAAAATGAAAAATGTGATGGATATGAAGACAACTCATGAGATCTAGAAGAAGTTGGAGACTTTGTATGAAGGAGATGCACATGTGAAGATCACTAAGCTACAAAGTTTGAAAGGTAAGTATGAAAATTTGAAGATGGGTGAAGATGAAAATATTTCTTCTTTTATGCAAAGAGTAAATGAACTTGTGTTGGGTATTAGATGTGCCGGTGCTACCTTGGAAGAACAAGAAATTGTAGCTAAAGTGCTCAGATAATTCCCTCCCTCTTACAAATCAAAGGCTCATGCTATTAAAGAGTTCAAATCAGTAACAAATGTGATAAGAGATATGTTGATTGGTAAACTTGTTGGCTTTGAGTTGAGTGAATTTGGTGATTCTGCCCGCAAGACTAAATCTGCATTTAAGGCCTCTATATCGAGAAGAAATAAGCAAAGATATGATTTGGGAGAGAGTTCTAGAAAGACATTCAAGTATGAGGAAGAGATGAAACAACTTGAAGATGAAGAAAGAGAGGTAGAAGATATGGAAGCACTGATTGTGAAGAAAGAAGGTAGAGGACAAGGTAAGTATAAAGGAAAGTTTCCTATGAAATGTTTCTCTTGTACTAAAATAGGTCATTTTCCTTCAAGGTGTCTTGAAAGAGTTCCTAGGTCTAAGCCTAACAAACCTAGATTTCAAAATAAATGCTATTATGTTGAAGAAGGTGTGACCGATGAAGAATCTAATAAAGAAAATGGAAATGAAGATAAATGGGTTTTTATTGCTATCAAGGAAAATGGTTTGGTGGCTATTGAATCTACTAAAGATGAGAAAGCTCTTGCAACCCAAATTGAAGAAAAGGATGAGTGGGTTATTGACAATGGATGCTCACATCATATGACTGGTGACAAAAGAAAATTTGTAAGTCTAGAGAAATATGACGGTGCGGTTGTAAGATTCAGAGATAATAATGCTGGTGTGATTCATGGAAGAGGATCCATTTTTCTTGGTGATAAACATAACACTAATGATGTCCTTTATGTTGAAGGATTAAAGAATAATCTATTGAGTGTTGGACAGATGGTGGACAAGGGTTACAATCTTTAGTTCAAAGATGGAAGATGCAGGATACTTGGAAGCTCTGGAAATATGATTGCTTCAGGTACAAAGACAAGAGGTAATATTTTTCACCTTAGTTTTGCTAATGTAAGTTGTTTAATTGCTTAGGTAGATGAAAGTTGGTTATGGCATAGGAGGCTATTATGTGAATTTTGATAACATTGTCAAGGTAAGATCCACTCAAGTAGTAAGAGATCTACCTAAGCTAGTGAAGCCTACTAACACAATATGCAAGGAACGTTAGATGGGAAAATGGACTAGAATTTTTTTTCAGAGCAGACAACATCATTCAAATGGAGTACTGGAGCTAGTGCATATTGATTTGTGCAGTCCCTCCAGAATCAAAATTCTACAAGGGGAAAGGTACTTTATGCTGCTTATTTATGATTAGTCTAGGATGATATGGGTTGCTTTCTTAAGAGAAAAATGTGAAGCATTAGAGAAGTTCAAAAGTTTCAAAACTATGGTAGAGAATGAGAAAGGTCTGAAGATAAAATGCCTAAGGTTAGACAGAGGTGGTGAGTTCCCCTCGTGAGAGTTCAATTCTTTTTGTGAAGAGCATTGAATCAAAAGACAATTATCTACTCCTCGAACCCCTCAAAAGAATGGAGTTGTAGAAAGAAAGAACATAATTTTTTTGGATGCTACTAGAACAATGATGTTGGAAGGAAATGTGCCTCACATCTATTGGAGGGAAGTTGTAAACACTATTGTGTACACTCTAAACCGGGTAAATGTCAATGGTATTTCTAGTAAGAATATTTTTGAGTCGTGGTTTGGTTATAAGCCTACTATTAAATATTTCAAGATCTTTGGAAACAAGTGTTATATTAAGAGAGATGAGGATATAGGAAAGTTTGATGCAAGGAGTGATGAAGGAATCTTTCTCGGTTACTCTACTAAAAGCAAGGCTTACCAGTGCTATAATAGAAGATTGAGAAAAATGGTTGAAAGTGAAAATGTCAAAGTTGATGAGGACTCTGCTAGATCATCTAAATACTATGGATATGATTCAGATGATTAGCAAGATAGTACAGACAAAGGGAAGAATGCTCAGATACATAATCAAGTTCAAATTGTTCTAGTAAATCAAGAAAGTCAGGAAGGAGAGACAAGTGGAAGTGCAAAAGAAAGAACAAAAGAACCAAAAGTGCGAGAGAATCCTAAAATTTTGAGGTATGTAAAGCTAAATCATTCTGAAAATTAAATTATAGGAGATAAGAATAAAGGTGTGTAGAATAGAAGAAGGATTGTAGAAGAGTATTGTCTGATTTCCAAGATTGAGCCTAACAATGTCCATGAAGCTTGTAATGGTGAACACTAGATGAAAGCTATGAAGGAAGAACTAATGCAGATTGAAAATAATGATACATGGATTCTTGTTCCTAGACCTAAAGATAAAAATGTGATTGGTACTAAATGGATCTTTTGAAATAAGCTGAATGAACAAGGTGAAGTGGTTCAGAATAAAGCAAGACTGGTATGTAAAGGGTATTCACAAATGGAAGGTATTGATTTTGAAGAAAACTTTGCCCCTATTGCCAAAATTAAAGTTGTAAGATTATTTCTTGCTTATGACACATATAAGAACTACAAAGTCTATCAAATGGATATGAAGTCAACATTTTTGAATGGTGAGTTAGAAGAAGAGGTATATGTTGAACAACCAGATGGATTTAAATAGGTTGATGGGGAAGACATAGTTTTCCGATTGAAGAAAGCTCTGTATGAAATCAAGCAAGACCCCAAAGCTTGGTATGCTAGACTGGATAAATACTTACTAAAGCTTGAATTCAATAAAGGTATTGTTGATAACAACTTGTATTTTAAGTTGGATCATGATAAAGAGTTGATTATTGAAGTCTTTGTTGATAACATTATTTTTGGAGGAGATGATGATCTATGTATGAAGTTTGCTGATGAAATGAAAAGTGAATTTGAAATGAGTATGATTGGAGAGATGAAGTTCTTTCTGGGATTGCAAGTCACTTAGTTAGACAATGGGATTTTCATATCTTAGTCCAAATATGTGAGAGAGTTGCTGAAGAAGTTTGGAATGGAAGACTCAAATCCTATTGATATACCCATAGTAACTAGATGCAAGTTAACACAGAATGATGATTATCATAAGGAAAATCAAACAAGATACAGGTCAATGATTGGCAGATTGCTCTACTTAACTCAAACCAAACCAGACATCATGAATTTTGTGTGTATAGTAGCTAGATATCAAGTTGATCCGAAAGAATCTCATGTGACTGCTGTAAAGAGAATTTTCAGATACCTGAAAGGAATAATTGATTTTGGGCTTTGGTATCCTAAAGATGATGATCTTACCTTGAGTGCATATACTAATGCAAATTGGTTAGGAGATGTAGATGATAGGAAAAGCACTAGTGGTGGTGCCTTCTTCCTAAGGGAGAAGCTGGTGTCTTGGTTGAGTAAAATGTAGAATTCCATATCCCTATCTACTGCTGAGGAAAAGTATATTGCTGTTGCAAATAATTGTACTCAAGCACTATGGATGAAACATATGCTGAAAGATATCAAAGTAGTATATGATGAGCCTATTTCCATATACTGTGACAACTCAAGTGCAATAAACATATCGAAGAATATGGTGCTACACTCTAAGACTAAGCATATATCAATCAAGTTTCACTTCTTGAGGGAGAAAGTGAGTGAGAAAGAAGTCACACTGGAGTATGTGCCTACCAAAGAATAGATTGTAGACATTTTCACCAAGCCGTTTCCAAAGGATAATTTTGAGTATCTCAGAGGGATGCTAGGGGTGATTACCCCTCCTGATATGAACTAGAGATGCATTTACTTGCATCAATCTGTGTGCTTCATAGCTATATTATGATTCAGATTGATGTCTCCATGGATGCTACTCAAGGGGAGTAGTTAGATGTGCAAATATGTGGTTCAAAGCTTGTATGTGGAAAGATAATGCTTATCTTTTCCATTCATGTCAAAGGGGGAGAAGAGCAATGTGAAAAACAACATGAGGAGAAGAGTCATAATCTAAGGGGGAGTAAGTGTTGATTGAGAGCTATGTTAATGGTGTTTTTCACATCATGTGTTGCCATCAATGCAAAAGGGGGAGATTTTTGGATGTTTTAGTTGTGTTGCTGATATGTGGTTGTCATTGATGTCAACACTATTAGCATTGATGTATTGTAGGTTGTATATGTCGAGGATATTGAGAAAATTATTAAAGAAAGAGTTGTAGGTTGACAGTGGAACAGTGAAGGTCATGAAGGTGTCTTGCTTAGTACGTTGACGATCATTTTTTTTGGACTAAAGGACTTATTCTTGAGTATATCTAGTTTATCCACTGAAAGTTTTAGAGGTACGCGTGAAGATTTAATCGTGTTATGAACAATTGTGTTCTGATAGTTTTTCTGTGGCTTCAGTTAGTGTTCCTAATTGAAGTTGATGTGATTCTAGTAATTTCAATTGCTGTGAATGCTTCTCTGATGATTCCTGATGCTTGTGGATGGTTCTAGATCATGCTCTATATTTTTTACACATCCATGTTGATCGGTGTGCTTGTGGTCGGTGATTTTTCTCTTGTGTGTTCAAGTTTTTATGTTCTTGGATGGCATGGTGGTTGTAACATGTTGTGGATCCTTGGAGATTAAAATTTGAATGTTTGGCGCACTCTTGGATATTATTTTAAGTCTGCATTATGTTGTGGCTGGCAGTGTTTGATTTGCATTGAAAATTTAATTATAAATTTGGGTCGATATTGTGTATATGTTTTATATTTTGGCCAACGAAGTTGTTGATGTAATTCCATGTTGCAGACATATAAGAGTGGTTGTTTGTGCGAAGTTATGTAGCAAAGAAGAGCCAAAGAAAGAGAAAGTGTGTGAATAGTGATCTAATCATTCGATTGCAGAGCATAGTGTGAAGAAGTTTGAGCGAAGTGTGAAGGAGTGTTTTTGTGCTTAACTAGAACTATAATCAGGATTTTGTAGAAGCTATTTTCTCAATTCATACCCTGTGGATCTAATCTGAATTGCTATAAGACAACGTGTCTTCTTTGGGTAGTGATCCCTCTTGTATTTCAGTAGTGAGCTCTAGGCAATGTGCCTAAATGCATGTGCATTCCCATTATTCTTCATTATACTTTTAATAGGGTATAATATTGTGGACTGATATCCATCGTAGTTTTTCCCCTAACAGGGTTTCCACATAAAAATCTTGGTGTTCTTTGTGTTTCTAATGTGTTGATTGTTTGTGGTTTATTGTTCATTCATTTGATATGATATTAAGTTAAGTTTGAAAAGTTTAAATATGTTGTGACAACTGATTCACCCCCCCTCTTAATTGTTTGTCCTTATTTTTCCAACATGAGCATGTGTTCACATATGAAGATGTGATAAAAAACCATGATGAAGCCTCTACCACTGGCATAATGACTACATATAATAGGGTTATGCTCACAAAGGAATGTAAAAGAAATTTCCCATCTTATTCAAGGGCATTTGGTGAAATACATGATCCTCTAGCAAGGATTGAGCAACTCATTGCTCATGTGAATGAATTAGTAAAGGATGTGCCTTCATTTATCTTTGATGCCACTCATGCAACCTATTTGGGAGTGTAGGCTAAAGATATAGGGCCTTTAGATTATATTCCTTCACAACCAACTCCTGAGGTGAGTTTTTCTATAGATACTAATATAAGTGAAAATGAAGAGAGTGATGAGGAAGATGAGAAAGTACAACAAATAAGTGCTCTTGTAATTACACAGTATGAGACTCCTTAGGAACACAATGTTGTAATATTTGAAGCATTAGATGAATTATTTGATGATGTTAGCGTCAAAGCTAGACATGAGTTCATTTTTGATGAAGATTTTGTTAAGTCTTCCGAGTTTAAATCATTTTTTTATGAATATAAAGGCAAGAAAATGAGACAAAAGATGTAAGATGTCACTCCTAAATAAGAGGCTGCTACTTTGGAGAGAGTTACTTTAGGAAGCTAGAGTATTGGTTTTTCCTTGGTGGGATATAAGCTTTGCAATTGTGTTTGATAGTTTCAAAAAGAGAGGGGACAAAACAATGAACTTAATAGAGGAAGCAAGTGATGAGATGTATTCAGGATCTGGATACAATCCAAATGAGGCCACCTTGCTTATTTGGTCATTGTACCCCCATGACAAAAGACCTGATGTGATTGATAATCCAAACCAAATTTTTGGACATCTCTTGGTCCAAAGAGTAGGGGATACCAATCCCATGGAGACAACAAAATTGAATGTCAATGTGGCGAAATTCACCAAAGCACAAATTGTTAAGCTAGTTAAATAAAATGACAGGTTGAAGAAGGTTGATGTACTGATGAATATTAGAGACAATTTAAGTAGGTATACTCAACAATAGAGGAGAATGAACGACTATAGGGGAGAATAATTGAAAAGAGAGAGGAGCTTCGAGACAAGCAAATTTTGAAAGGACAAATAATGCAGACACATAACAAATTGGTAGAATCACACAATGGATATCATAACAAGCTCATGGAAGATCTCAACTGCTTCAATTTGACTCCAACACTTTATGATGATATGAGAAATCCTTGAGAGTATGATGATTGGAAGGAAGATTTCAATGCACTTTTGACTGCTGCACTACATGAAATCAATGATGAGGACATAATTTTACAAAATACTCACAAGTAGCTGAAGAAGATGATGTATAGGGAATATGATATGAGGGAAGTGATCTCCAATATAGATACTTGTGCTCAACAAGAGTACATTCATCACCTCTCTACATTTAATTTGTTCCTTAACCAAACTATGGATATACCAGACACAACGAGACAATGATCAAGATGAAAGCAGTCAGCCGACAACATGAGCACCCTATCATGGAGTAGAAGCTTTGAAAAAATATTAGGTGGTCACGGGATTTTGCTTGGAGATTAACAAATTGGTGCATTAATTTACTACAATATTTTGTTTTCTTAATTATGTTTAGTTATCAAACCACATGACTTTTTTGTAACGGATATGTAGCTTGTTGCTCTCATATAGATATATAAGAGAGACCAAGACCCGAATAGATCATCATCAAATAATTTCCATTTAGGGTAGGCATTAGTAAGAAGATATATTGCACCAATTCACCTATCCATCTCATATTAGAAACTATTGTTATATTGCATATTATTCAAAGATAAATATAATGGAGAAGGTTATGCATAATTTTTAATTTGCTTTCAAGTGCTCAGCTGTTGTGTGGATTTATATGCTTATATGTTATTTGGCTCTCTCCGAAGTGGATATTTATGTTATTCAAATTGAGTGTGTGAAAATACATGTAATTTGTCAATACACATTTGTTGTAATTGTGTGATGTTGTTGACTGGTTTCAGTGTGCAGAAGAATTAAAGTTCCTTTTAAGAAATCAAATTTGATAGGTTCCTGTTTGGATTAAAGTCCTTTTGAATAGATTGTCTTAACTAGTTTCCTTTCACATATGAATTAAATCCTTTCACAACTTCATAGTAGCATGAGGGGATAACACTAGGATTACTAAGAAGAGCCAAAATAATTGACATACTCGCACATTTGCACAAGGTGCAAACATTTAGAGTGCCCAACTATTCGAGTTAAGCTGAAGAGTGAATCTACCAATATTACAGAAGCCTATCTCCAAAACCATCATTCACCCCTCCACTCCGTCCACCCAATAGAAGTAGGCACTAGTCATAATTAGATATTGCATACAAAATACAACTCACAAACTTGAATTCTCAATTACTCTCAATAGAAATTAGTCACTAAAACTCTATATCTACTTCACCTTTAGGTGCCTTAGTGAGTAGATTACTTAATTCAGGAACCATATTTACTTGTAAATCTGCCTTATTGCTTAGGTATACCCACCTAGGTTTGGCAAAACCTAAAAAGTAGAAGGTAATCAATCTTGTTTACCTTGTTTGTGGGCCAAAGGTGTATTAAGGGGTTGGCACCCCCTTATGGTTTAAAACCTACACTTTTGAGACCTAACAAATCCCTCAACCCTTAAACCCTCAAGTACCCTTATACCCTCTACCTTATACATTGGACCTTGAACCCTAATCCCTGAACCATATACATCCCTCAACCCTCTACCCTATACATTAAACCGCCCTTAACCCTCGATTCTCAACCCTCAACCCTTAATCTGCACAAAGTACTACGATAAAGGCAAAATTTTCTTTGTTTATGATTATTTGGAGGAATAAATGGGGAATGCTAGTGACAATATGGATCTTGTCACATAAATTGTTGCATTTCATGTTAAATACAATGAAAAATCAAAGGCAGTAGATGTTTTGATGCAAGTGAAATATAGGAAAACAATTGAAGGATAGTTAATATTGGGGAAGGATTTTTTGTTCTAAAACCCTTAATCCCTGCTAGATCAGAACAATTAAGTGCTAAATTAGGTGCCAAAAAGGCTCTAAAGCAGACACTAGAATATGCACTAATTAAAGTGCTAATATGGGTGCTAACATATACATTAATCTGGTTGCTAATTTAGGTGCTAATATGGGCGTTACAGTAGCCATAGTTTGTTGGTGCTAATCTTAGCGTTAATAAAGGAGTTATAGTGGGCATTAATAGCGATGCTAATCTTGGCGCTAATTGTGATGCAAATGTTAGGAAAAATTTGCACCGGTTTTAGCGTCGTCTTGTTTTGGTCAGTGCAAAAAATGCTAGAAATAACGCCATCCTAAAAAATAGAGCCGAATTTTTCCAAAAAATGGAGAAAAATACATTAAAACAGTGGGTGGAAGCAAAAAACGGAGCAAAAAAGGGAGCTAATCATAGGGATTTGTTGTAGTGTTCCTTTGTGGCTGCTACCCATGAGGGAATCTTATATAATAAATGGTTAGCTTGACCATTATTTTTTTTCTTAATATCATTCATCTAAACCCTATTCCTATAAGAAGCATCACCCTTGAACCATGTGAGGAATTTCATATCAATTCAAATTATTCATACATCAATAAAATAAATATAACTTCAAACCAAGTTTATAATTACATCATAAAAATCTTACTCGGGGCTTTTCTATGTTGATACTAATGGATTTGGTTCATTTTCTATTATCTTTTTAAATTATTGATCCAAAGGGGATACCTATCCATTGGATTTAAAACAACAATATTTCCCTTATTTCTCTTTGATGGTTTATAGGTACGATGCCACAAACACCATTATTTCAGCTGTGGGAGGATATAAATGTAGTAGCTCAAGCATGATGACATTACCCGTAAACATGAGCCAGAGGCACTATTGATATTGAACATTGCTAGTTTTAGTTTCTCTTCCTTGATTATGTTGTCTAACCAATTTCTAACATGTAAAATTGAAACTTCTTTAAATAGAGAGATATCTTATGAACCTTTAGAAATCAAATTGCGTAAAGTAAATAATATCATTCCTCTATCAATAAAAATAATTGCAAGATAAATCAATAAATTTCTATCCAAAATCATATATTAACATTACATGAAAGATAAATTCACTATAGATGTGATTATCTAAAGTAAATACGAGCTTCTTTAAATAGTAATAAGAAAAAAATGACTTATAATAACCATTTATCTCATAAGTAATAGTGTTCTACTCATAGAAATGATTGTCCAATTTAACTATTAAAAACATTCATATAAAATTAAGTACTTCTAACTAGAGTTATATGAACTAATCTTTTTGTCCTTGGTGTTTTCATTCTCACTTTCCTTCAATCGTTTTAGGTCCATTTTCAGAGTCTCAATGTTGGATAACCATAACTTAGGTACGATTGATTTCTTTTCAAGCGTAAATTTGGGTAAATCCATAATATTTGCTTTATAGCTCTCTTTCTTATTCATCGTGCTAGTAAATCCCCTATCATATTTGGATGTGCAAAAAGTGGTTCTACATTACTTTATGAAATTTCAAGTTCAACTAAACTTTGTTCTCCTAATCTGAGATGAATAACATTAATTCTTTGAGTTTAATTTTTTTGTGTCCACCACAAAGAACTCATTTCTTAATGATGAACATGATTGAGGAATTTACGACAAACTTCATGCATTGGAAATGATTCCTCAAGATGGGATTTGGTATTGGTTTCATCATCTGGCAGCTGCCATTACGGTTGACTAAATTTGAAAGAATAATTTTCCTCCTCTTTTTTCCGCCTACGGGAGGCTACTCTCATCGACAGACATTAGAGGAGTTGATGTTTTTTAGAGGCCTTCTATTTATGCCTGGTGGTATGATTTGAAATTATTGTCTTTTTGCTATTACCATCGGATGTAAACTTCCTTTATTTCTAATAAAATATTTTCAATGGCTTTGCCACTTTTATTCAAAAAAAAATCTTACTCGGGGCTTTTCTATGTTGATACTAATGGATTTGGTTCATTTTCTATTATCTTTTTAAATTATTGATCCAAAGGGGATACCCATCGGTTGGATTTAAAACAACAATATTTCCCTTATTTCTCTTCGATGGTTTATAGGTATGATGCCACAAACACCATTATTTCAGCTGTGGGAGGATATAAATGTAGTAGCTCAAGCGTGATGACATTACCCGTAAACATGAGCCAGAGGCACTATTGATATTGAACATTGCTAGTTTTAGTTTCTCTTCCTTGATTATGTTGTCTAACCAATTTCTAACATGTAAAATTGAAACTTCTTTAAATAGAGAGATATCTTATGAACTTTTAGAAATCAAATTGTGTAAAGTAAATAATATCATTCCTCTATCAATAAAAATAATTGCAAGATAAATCAATAAATTTCTATCCAAAATCATATATTAACATTACATGAAAGATAAATTCACTATAGATGTGATTATCTAAAGTAAATACGAGCTTCTTTTAATAGTAATAAGAAAAAAATGACTTATAATAGCCATTTATCTCATAAGTAATAGCGTTCTACTCATAGAAATGATTGTCCAATTTAACTATTAAAAACATTCATATAAAATTAAGTACTTCTAACTAGAGTTATATGAACTAATCTTTTTGTCCTTGGTGTTTTCATTCTTACTTTCCTTCCATCGTTTTAGGTTCATTTCCAGAGTCTCAATGTTGGATAACCATAACTTAGGTACGATTGATTTCTTTTCAAGCGTAAATTTGGGTAAATCCATAATATTTGCTTTATAGCTCTCTTTCTTATTCATCGTGCTAGTAAATCCCCTATCATATTTGGATGTGCAAAAAGTGGTTCTACATTACTTTATGAAATTTCAAGTTCAACTAAACTTTGTTCTCCTAATCTAAGATGAATAACATTAATTCTTTGAGTTTAATTTTTTTGTGTCCACCACAAAGAACTCATTTCTTAATGATGAACATGATTGAGGAATTTACGACAAACTTCATGCATTGGAAATGATTCCTCAAGATGGGATTTGGTATTGGTTTCATCATCTGGCAGCTGCCATTACGGTTGGCTAAATTTGGAAAGAATAATTTTCCTCCTTTTTTTCCGCCTATTGGAGGCTACTCTCATCGACATACATTAGAGGAGTTGATTTTTTTTAGAGGCCTTCTATTTATGTCTGGTGGTATGATTTGAAATTATTGTCTTTTTGCTATTACCATCGGATGTAAACTTCCTTTATTTCTAATAAAATATTTTCAATGGCTTTGCCACTTTTATTCAAAAAAAAATCCGTTCTCTAGGATTACAATTCAAACATAAATTATCTATCAAATACATGATTCTAATGAATAGCATATTTGGTTAAGTAGACCTTTTGTATAATTGAGGTTTCTATTATTTTGAATGCCTTGAACAATACTAACACATTTTAAACTACACCTTTTAAGTTCACTATACCTCTATTGATTGCTTAGTAGATCCCAATTTTATATTTATTTACAACACTATAAAATAATACCATGAATAATTTCTTACAAACCAAATCCCTTAATTGTAATAACCATAAGAATTCCCTTTTAATATTTAGTAACATGTTTTAAAAAATAACACCTTGATATTTACTTAGTTTGGAATTTAAAACAATAAACTCTTCAAGATGAATTTAGGCACTTAATAAATCTAGGTTGTATTATGAATTCACAAGAAATTTAGAATTCTCTAATTATTAAATGTATCATAATTTAGGGTCTATAGGAACAACGAAAATTTCTAAGTTTTCACCATTTGATTGTAAGACAAGTATATTTCACATTTCATAGTGGTCTTATGTCTATCAAGGATGTCAATTGCTTTTCAATTTTAATGTTTTCTATCAATAGATATGAACTCAAGATTAAATTGGAATTTATAAATAGATTGAGTCCATTAAATGATTATGCTTCTTCAAACCTAAACTCTATACACTACCAAACTTAGAACAAAATGAACTAAATTCATAAAAATCTTATAAGATAAATCAACTATACTAGACCTATAAATCAATATTGTATAATACTTAATACATTTTATTTAGTGACTATTCAAATTAGATTAATAGCTAAAATAAACTATTGGTGTCAACTATTTACTTTTCCAATGAATATCAAATTGGGATCTTAATGAATCATTAAAAGTAGCCAAATATTGATCAACATTTTTATTCTTGCAACATTTACTAAAAATATAATTATGAATTAACTATTTTTAGGGAAGTGTACACCCTTGTTGATATAATAAAATCACTCAATCACCTAATGGAACATGGGATGGTCTCCGTGAGTGTGGGATCAGATGATGGAGATCAACCTCTAGAGAGGGTTGGTTCCCTTGATGCTTCTCCTAATCTTAAGTTTGTCCTAATCTAGTATGACTATTTATACCATGGAAAAGGAATAGAAGATTAAAATTTGAACCTAAAACTATGAATAGTGATGCACTAAACTATTGAAGACTAAATGTTTAAACTTTTTTGCATACAATTCTCAATAAAAATATGTTTCTTGTCACACAATTTTTTTGTTCCACCTTATGTTCTTAGTTGTTTTCCATAATGTGACCTATCTTTTCTATTTTAGAAAGGAAAATGAGTCTTTCACAATTGGATCAACTAATCTATGTACTCTCTAACTAGTAACCAACACATAAATAATAGGTTTTAGGTTTTGCAGGTGTTTAATCATGCATGATTTAAAGGTTTTAATATGTAAAACATAGGAAAATTTCATAATATTTAATCAACACACAACAAGAACTAGTATCATGAAGGTGAAAACATACTTTTTCATTGATAAAGATTCTTTATAGTATAACATGTAGTTTGAAAGATGATTTGATTGATTGAAGATGCTTGATAAATCAAATATTGCAATGCTTGTTTTAGTCTTAAGACTAAATTTTTCAAGTTTCAATACATAGTATAACCAAAAAGAACTTTTTCAAGTTACAATAACTTTTAAAAAATACAAGAACTAAATTGAAAATGAAACTAGGAATGCCTTTTATCTCCAAATTGTATCGTGGAAAGCTAGAAAATGTATTGCAAAGGGAGGAAGACAAGTGTCCACCTATTGATTGGGTCAAAATCTCCTTGTCTTGGGCAGCTAACTTGATGATTCTTCAATGTTGACTTTAGTGTGTATCTCTATTTAGGGATTGAGGAAAATAATGGAATGAATTTAAGATCCTTCAAATCTTACATATGCTTTTGATAAGAAATCTTGGTCCATCAATCACCTCCTATATTTTCTCACCCTGTTGTTTCAACTCCCAAAAATGTTCCTATATGCTTGTGTAATGGTCAAACTACTACCCCAGAATATAACCCTTAACTATTCAAAAACATATTGCCAACTCATCCAACCATCAAACTACTTCATAAGTGTCATAAACACCTTCAAATAACTATCTCAATTCAAGGTGCACATTTTATTTGACCTCTTCAACTTCCTCAACCTTATCTAGGTGGGGTTTTTTAGTGAGAGGATTTTTTTCCTAAAATATCATCTGTCACATTTAGCATGAAATTAACCTTAGTTTTCATAAATTCTATCCACTGACTTCTTCAAATGATCTTATCCCTCTCTTGACTGTTGTATTTTATATCATGCTCCTCATAACATAAGGTCATCTTAGAGTTGATGAAACACTAACACCACTACCATTGAACTGCACTTTTTCCATGTTTTCATTGGAATATGCATGCTCCTACCATTATTGTTTGTTCAACACTTGTCTTGAATGTCCCTTTTAGCTAGTATTTCCCTTCTACAAGGATATGCCTTTTGTGACAATACTATGACAATCTTTGTGACTATCCTCAACACTATCTTCTTTAGGATGAAACCGCCCTCTCAATCAATAATGAAGCTATATGTTTTGAAGAAACTTTTCACCTTCCATTGTGCCTTTCTTATAATTATTATCTCTCCTTTGGTGCTACTATCCTCTATATCATGAAACTTCTAATAATGCATTGTCATTGTGGTTCGGTCACACATTCTATTCTTCAAAATTTCCCTATTGTCATGAATTCTTCTTACCCCGGGTCATAAGCATTGCCATCAACATTGTTGGTTGTTGAATTTATTGTTTTATGACTATCTTGTGGACTATGATTAAACCCCTTGTAATTGTCATATGAATGGCTACTATCACTTGTTATTATAATAGTCGATCTTATTTAACTCTATCCTTGTTGATCATTAATTGTTTACTAACAACTCATTATCTTGTGTGTCTTTAAAGTCATTCACACTTAGCTTATGGTGAGGTATTTTGTTTAGTGTTCATTTCCATATCCTAATGGAGCCATGATCTTTGATAAGACCTTTAGGTGTGATTATATAAATGCACTATAAGGAATATTCTCCAGGTCCATACTGTGTATGTGATTGAATATTATCTTATGGACTATTCTCTTTACCATTTGATTGTCTTCTTAAGTACTGTACCACTTCATGTAAACCTCTCTTTCTCATGATCTACACCTTGAGATTGACTATGGTAGCTCCTTGAGATAATTTCCATGCACTCCTTAATACCCTTGTAGGATATCCTCTTTTGAAACTTTGTGAGATGGAAATAATTCTTATTTTACCATACTACTTTGAAGAAAATGAACCCTTGACAAGATTTATAATGTTTTTAAAACCCTCCTGACTACTCAGTCACTTGTCTTTATGTATCTTTTAAAGTCCATCATACTACCCTATTATTGTTATTATTAATTTCAATTCCCCCTTCATGGTTATGCCATGGACTACCATAGTTTATTTGAACAGTCATGATTGTGATCTCCTTTTGGGAATCTATAGGAAAGTGTCATGCCTTACTTTGAAGTCCATTTCCTTAAATCTTTGTTCTCTGCTCATTGCTTCTATCCTAGGGTATGGGGTCTCCTTTTTATCTTTTACCACTACATAGCTTGAAGTATTGTATACCAACGTTCCATAGAATCCTTCCAATTTGGGCAGTAGACTCCATTTTATGAGAATGAATGGTCAATAAAGAGTCAAAGTTTGATACCACTCCCATTGACCCCCAAAAAAATTTCCTATGGGTTTTGATTCTCTTGGATGTTCCTTCAAAGAAGGAACTTCATTATCATCTTGAATCAAAGTAGCCTATACCTTCAAATCTTCTAAATTGAAACTTTATGCAATGTTCCAAAATGCATTAATTCTATCCTTTTATTATAATGACCGTCATCTTTTACATTGGATTTTCACATTATGATTGTGATAACTTGATCACATATTCACACTAAATCATGTCTATTAACTGTCCTATTAATGGCCAAATTGACACAACAAATGTTAAGTAGAATATTTCTACTCTACTTCTCCTAAAAAAGATAACTAATAATAAAATTAATTATCCTCCAAGGTCTTAGTAGTTGGTTCACAATTGTACTGCATTACTTAGTGGTCAACATAACTATAATATTCAAGGGGCCTTTTCTAGTTAAAAGTAAAAAGCTGATATTTAAAATGTTCCAACAAAAGATTATTTTAAAGAAACATAAAAAGATACATCACAAGTTTCAAAATAGAAAAACGTGAATACATATAGTTCTAATATTTAGACATGCAATCCTGTAACAAGCTTTCCTTAAAGTCAAAACTGAAGAATGAAATAACTCATAATTGTTTGTGCAATTATATCCATTCACAGTGCATATTTAATACCGTTATATTTCTTCTATTTTTTTGTGCAATTATATCCATAAACTATATTGATATAAATAATTTTTTGTTGCATTGAAAACTTCCTAGTGCACAATAGTCGACCAAATGCTAAAGCTAGAATTTTTTCATTGCTATTTATTACAGTGAGTAATTGCCTCTTCAACTCTTCTTTGTACGTATTCAATATTTCAAGCTTCACAAATTGTTTTTTCGTAATTATTATACTAAGTAGTTCCAATGCAATTCATATATTTTGTCCTTTCACATGTAATCTACCAATATGATCACAAAGAACTATATTAAAAGACAAAAAAATATTTCAAAATCCAATTGCAGTAGAAACCTAGAAACCAAGTGTGAATACATATTTGACATGAATTGATGGAGCTCTACACTATGCACATTGTTCTCAATATGAATCATTCAATTACAAACTTCACAATCACCTGTTTGACATAGTACATGTTTCCCTTAATTTCCATTATACACGGAGCTAGCTACGCAATGGCTGTGTGGATCATTTCTTAAATTGTCTTCACAATCGTTTCCTATAGATTCAATGCTTCGCAATACTGACTTGCATTAAACAATGTGAACGGATCTACTTAATGTAGATGGAAAAAAACATGTATCTATGAATAATGAAGGTCTGTGCCACATAAATCAACACTGGTGATGAAACTAGGATTTGGGTTGACATGTTCTATCTAAAATGGCTAGAATTTTGACTAAACATTACAATATGAATGTGTCCTTTAGCAAACAAAAAATTGTATTTACATTTCAACAATGATGCATGTAATGCTGCAATATCAATTCTTTTCCATGACATAACACCTATTGCTCATGACTTTACAATCGCACTAAAAAAATTCACTCCAACTTGCACATAAACTTCACATAAAGGAAATTTCATTTGAAAATTAGGCCTCACCAGATACAGTGTATTGAAAAGCTCTTTGAACTTATTCTAGAAAAGGGTTCCTAAGAGTATAATGTGTCATTTTCAATTAATCCTTTTGCATGAATTCCATATCTTTGATGATTACTTTGTGCCTACAATGTACTTGCATCAATTATATTTTCATTCCAATGGGGTAATAATGGAGTTTTTTTATTTGATGTTATTTTTCCCCTCTTTGAGAAAAAGTATTGGTTTCTTTGTTTCAAAGAACATTGCCTCGGTATTCCCCAGGCACAAGAGTTGCCCCAGTATGCCCCAGATAGGATAGCATGGTGCCCCCTTGGGAAATTTGGTGAAAATTTTGGATAATGAACCAAATTTTCTGATAAACTGATGTGATGCATTTAAGTGCAAAGGATCACAGAAGAAATGGTGACAAGAAGAAAATGTTAATAGAAGTGAATAATAGTTGATGTTGTTAGTCATTGATGAGTTTTCCTTCACTTTGCTTCGAGGCTTCACATTTTGAACAATCTTGTTTGATGTAGCAAATAGACACGATATACTAGGGTATTAATAACTAAGGTGGATTTGTATCTATCGTGTGGTCTTTGACTCTACAAACAAGGAGTATTCTTGCTAATACTAAACATACAAAAACCATGTTAGAGTGTGTGGGTGAGAATCTTTAAACCATGTTGGACCAGTAACACAAGAGGTATTAAAACCTAACATGCCACTGCTACACAAAATTCTTCAAAATGACTTCCACACACAGAACAAAGAAAGTATTCACTATAATAGTATAAAAAAAATATCCACAAACATAGCAAACACAAATGACACTCAATTGCTGTCATTCCTTTCTCTTTAAATCCTTATGGACATCCTCGAGAGATCCTGGGAATGAGTCAATAATGTAAATTGAAAAGATAAGATAACAAAATGATAAAACAATGCTATTATATCACTTTCCATAACTGTTTGGGGGTAAGGATATTATTCGGTGTTGATCATGTCTATCATAGGAACAAATTTGTTAAGAAATATCTCGAGATGTTGTTGGTGAATTGTCAAAAGATACGTAGTTGATATTTTATCTTGTTTGTTCTCCAATTGTGATCAAATCTTTATGATTGTTTGCTTGAAAGTTCTAACTTTTGATGTTGCTTTGTTTGTTGTTTGTTTCATCAAAGGGTGAGTGTGATGATTTTTTTTATTATGGATGATGTTTTATTGCAGATAGGTGATGAAGAAGATAGTATTTTGTAGTTTTTTTGAATGTTTTTGTGCCTTTTGATGTTAGCTGATGTTGTTTTTGGTGTTTTCAAGATATTTGAATATTTTTGGATTTTAATTTTTTTGACTAAGTTGAAAAAAATCATGATAGATACATAAAGGGACTGACCTAAGGCCTTAGGGGCTGATCAAAGATAATCCTTTCCTACGTTGTACATGCAGAGACCACGTAGTTCAACATGTGTTGACTCAAAGCATAAACTTGTTTTTGAGATTTCAAACAACATTGTTAACTTGGATTGATATTCCACTTTTTTTCCTAGAGGATATGTTGTAGGAAATCTACTTGAACTAGTTGTGAGGTTCAAGTAAATGTTGATATCTTAGACTGTTTGAGTGAAGGAATAATCCAACGATCTTGTTTCATTTTTTATGTTTTCAAATGTTTTTGATTTTTGCTATTTTTCAGATGTTTTTGATTTTTGTTTTTTTAGATGTTTTTTATTTTATATTTAGACCATGATAGGATACACAAGGATCTAATCCACAACCAGCTTCAGGAAGTTTCCCCCAGTTGGAGACAAGACTACTTTCCTCAATTAGTAACAAGCCATGGTTAGATACATGTTTTATTATAAAATGAATGGGTGAATGCCTTGGATAGTATCGATAGATAATGATGCAAGTCTTACTCAAACATAGTGCCTGTTTTCTAGGTTTTCACTATGGTACCTATTCTAGAAGCGCCACCACAACGGTTTTCACTTACATAATGTTTTAGTTCTCTTTATTATTTTTCTTATTTTTTGATATTTTTGTATTTTTATCTTTTCCATTTTTTTTGTATTTTTACCCTTTTTCCTGGGGTATTTTGACATGCTTTATGTGTAGAAATTATTGAGGTGGTTGTTCAATAGTTCAACTAAGGGTTCTCCTTCAGGAATAGCCAACTAATAAGCCCCAGAACCATAGTTTGTTGTGATGATAAATGGGCCTAACCAGTTCGGTTCAAATTTTCCTTAGCCATTTTGATTTAGTTGTACCTTCTAGTTCTCTTTGAGCACTAGGTCACCAACTTGAAAGTTCCTATTGTTGATATTTTTATCATAGCTTCATTTGATCTGATTTTGATAAACCTGAAGATGGTTTAACATGCTCAAATGCCTTTCATCTAGGAGCTCCAATTCATTTAACATGGATCCTTGATATTCTTCATTGTTGACCATGAATTTTAATGAGATTCGTAATGAGGGGATTTCAACCTCGATAGGTAATACAACCTTTGCTTCATAGACCAAGGAAAATGGTGTGGCACCTATAGGTGTTTGGATGTTGGTTCGATAAGCCCATAGGGCTTGGTTTAGCTGCAAATGCCAATCATGATCGACTTCATTAATAGTACTTATAGTATTTTTAGTATGGTTTTATTAGATGCTTCAGCCTGACCATTTCCTTGGGGGTAATAGGGCATGGAGAATCTATGCTAGCTAGAGAATTGGGAGCAAAGTTCATGCACGTCTTGATTATTGAATGGGGTTCCATTGTCTATTATTATTGTTTGGGGAATTCTATACCTACAAATCAGATAATTCAAAATGAACTTTGATATATTTTTTCCAATGATGTAGGTCAATGGAATTGCTTCTATCCACTTAGTGAAATACTCTGTTGTGATAATAAACTTGTGCCTATTAGATGAAGTAGGATAAATATTACCTACCAGGTATAATCCCCATTGCAAGAAATTCCATGGTGTTGTGATGGGTCTCAACTCCTGTGCTGGTGCATGAATAAGGTCACTATGCTCCTAAAATTGATGATACTTTCTAGAATACTGAATGCATTCTTGTTCCATGGAGGGCCAATAGTATCCCGTTCTAAGCAGTTTTTGGACTAGGTTAAGGGCTGCTAGAGTGGGACCCACAAACACCTTTGTGTACCTCTTGTAAGGCCATTTGCGCTTCTTTTGTGTTAAGACACCAGAGTAACATTGGTCACACCCACAAAAGGATATAAAAGTCACAACAGAACTAAACCTGGGAATTGGACATTCCAACAGGCGACTAACATCTTCTCATGGTCGTTCATTTACTTTATCAAACCAGGGGATGTATACTTGAAATGGAGCAGCACAGTATGTGCACTAAGAACTAGTTTCTAGTCATCATCTATAGAAAACAAATACTTAAAAGAGGTGTAACACAAAACTTTCTAACTCAAATACAACTCGACTAAAATAGAAATCATAGCAGCTATTATTAAAGGAAAAATTGTGAACTGGACTTTGTTGCAGGAACAGACACAGGGATGGATTCTCGATGCTGCAGGAACAATACAAGGCTGAGTTTGTGTTGAAATCTACAGAAATAGATTCTAACTAGTAATCAACATGAATTGAACAATTAACTACAACAACTTGCTTCAGAATACTTACTAAGTGGGCCCCCTTAGCAAGCATCAATGAGATTACACAAGAAGTTGACTCAAAGCTTCATCAATTTTTTTTCATATTCAAAACCAGAATACATTGATTACTCTGTTTGAAAATAAGAATTTAACACAGAACTCTATTTCTTATTCAACTTAATTTTAACTCATACTATTTCATCCTCATTCACTCACGTAGGAGGAACAGTTATTTAAATGAAAAAGATAACAAACTAACTAACAGAAGAAGTCATGATCATAAATACATTCTGAATCTGCGGAACAGATATTCATAAATGAAAGTCTATCTGCTCGACGCGACCCAAAGAAAATATAGCATTACACACTCCCTAGATCAAAGGATCGTTAAAGCTCCTTCCCAAATATTCGATCAAAGAGTTATTACTGGAACAACTTCTTCAACAGAGCCAAAATTCTTTGCGCTTGATCAGCTTCTGCTCCCTCCAACAACCTGCAATAAATGACATAGGCGAAGGAAAGCATAGACACAAGTGACAAGACATCCATTCATTAATCACATGTTAATCCTATTCCATTATCCAAAATCATAAGCATACATCAGCCATGCGGGAGGTCAAAAAGGTAATTAATGAAGTTGTCAAGCTATAGGAATATGGAATTCATTGCTATAGGATACCACCCAAAAAGTCTTTAATCAATAGATTTAAACAACTATTAATAACAAAAGTAAGAGTATCAAAAGTTCAAACTATGAGCATATTTAAGGCTCATCATTCTGCCCCCTACTTATCATAATGCTGGTCCTCCAGCATTGACTTTCCTTGTTATTTCCCTGAAATCTGTTGGAGAAGGATGACCCTGCAGTGAAGTTCCAAACTTGTAGTAAAAACCTCTAGTAAATTCCCATCTTTCAAATCTATGGTTTTCTATTTCTTCTTTGATTTCCTTGGCTTGATAGGGATAGAGCGGCCATATTAAAACTGGGGGTTGGAAAGTCAGTGGCATCCATAATCCAAATCTGCTTTGCAAACCCAGTTGCATGTACCTTTCTGTTCTCCTGAGTGCTTCCATGAAGTTCAAAGGGTTGTGAGGCTTTGTCTTTCTTAGACCAACCGTTAATTTTTCCCACCTTGCCTCAATCCTGGAAGAGGCAAGTTTCCAAAATATATATTTCTTCTCTTTGAACTCATTGTATACCTGTTGTCTGATATCAAAATTTTTCTCTCTTTCCTGAGGGTAATTCGATCCATAAGTAACTTTAAGCTAGGTTCTAAAAACTGTGTGGATCTGAACTCTCAGCTCTTAGAAGAACAGGTTCATCTCTTTCTACTTCTTCATATGTTTCCAATTGTCTCCCATAATTGACCTCATTTGCAGCCCAAGACATAAGTGCCCTTAGATGGATATCACCTATATAAAGGAGTGGGTTCCATTCAGTTTCTGCAGGAATTAAATAACCATGTAAATAAAGTTCACACATGGAGTTTTTCAACCAATTAGGGGCCACCTCATAGGCATCATAAAATTCCTTGGCGGTTTCAATATCAGGATCCAAAGTTTTGGCGATCCTCATTAATTTGAACCAAAGAAACTGTTCTTTGAGACATATTGCATATACTTTGGGTGGCGGCCTACACTCCATTATTTTTCTAGTTATTTCCATCATTTCATTCATTTTCTTCTGCATATCTTGAATTTCTTTCTTTTTCCTTTCAATTTCCCTTTGTAGCTTTTTCTTTTCTTCATCCCATAAACTTTGTTGGACTTCAGTTTTGGCGAGATGGCGAAAACATAAAGTCTAGAATGACACAGGCTTCCAATTAACTTTTAGAAATTCCAAAAATGCAATCAGTAGAGTCCTTTTGTACACAACTAAATTTGTGCAAACTTTAGTGGGAAATGGATTATCATAGGGCATTTCATGCGGTTCAAGCACACCTTCTTCTTGCTGTAGGACAAAATCCTCTTGCTGTAGGATGAAGCCCTATTGCTGCATGGGAGAAGATTTTTCTTCCTCAGAAATTTTCTCAGCCGCACAAGCTAAGTCGTCCAAACTCAACATTTTCCCCTTATCAACATTACTGGGTTTTGCTACCTCAGGAACAACAGAGGAGCTTTGTGGAACATTTACAGACATACCCAGGGAGTTATCATGACCTGATTCATCAGAGTCCTCCAATATTATGATAGTTTTTGTTTGCACGGAGGTTGCAGCAGGCTTAGACTGTTTCCTCAATGAACTCCTTCTTGGTTGTTTTGCATAAGAAGCAGTGGCAAAAGATTCTTCCTTAGTAGTCCTCTTCCTAGCTGGTCTTGAAGATCTAGACTCGGCAGGGGAAGAAGATATTGGAGTATTAACGGGTGTTGCTGCAGGAGAAACAGAGACAGGCGAAGACCCCACAAGAGAGGATGAGGCAAAAAGTTTTTGTCTTTGAGTATGTGGGTCCGACTCAGGACTCTGCCCTACCCTAGATGACTCACCTACAATTGTCTTTCTTTTTTCTCTCCTAGCGGCAGACCTTGTTTGCACACCGGTAGAGGACATTGGTATAGAAGCTGTAGGAGAGGGCGCTGCAGGAGCAGTAGATTCTTGCTCTATTTCTATACTTGTGGACTCAATTCTCATTTTCTTTCTTCTAGTCTGCACAGGTGGTGTCCTAGGGGGTTCAGGTGGTTGAAGACCTTTTCAGGCAACAAACTCATTCCATGAAAGAGGTGAAACATCCCTTAAAGATCGCTCAGTCAAAAGTTTTATTAGGGCATGATGTGTGACAAAGTTTTCTTTACCCTTTTGGGTTTCGTGTGCACTATTTTGCAAAAGGTTTATCAAGAAATTCAGAACATTCACTGCTAGTCCATGTCTCATATGAATTAACAATTTGAAATGATATGAATGTAGGTAAGAGAAACTCCCTTCACAAGTTAAATACCTGATAATAAAGATGGCGTACTGAGAGTATGGATAAGGTAGGGACATTCTTTTGCACCCTTGCTTTGAGATTTCCAAAGGCCCATCAGCTGGTAGGGTAAACTCTACCCTAGCAGAGATAGCATCCCTTCCAACAGGAAAATTTTCACCAACTACCGGCAATCCAGTAACTTCTGCAATTCTTTCCTCTGTCACAGCCACTGCCAAGCCCCATACTGTAGCCTCATTTTCTGAAAATGTTCTTAAGAATTCGCTCGCGGCCTCTTCATCAAAAGAATCAACTCTCAAGAAATAATTTAACCATCCACAATTGGCGAATGCTTGCATTATCTGAGGATCCTGTATCAATGCCTCATGAGCCATAGGCTCATGCCTCACCAGTTGGCCACCCATGATCAAAAAACCTTAAAACAAAAACTCAGACTGATGCTGAAAACTTGCAAAAGACTGCACTTCTTTTTCCTTACCAAGAATAACAACTAGATATTTGCTTAAAATAATTTTAATAACTACTTAAACTAAGTAGTTAACTTGTTCTCAGGATATGGCTTCACAATCATATTTTAGAAAGTACAAGAACATAACTATTTTAGCAAACGTAAATTTGGCATAGGAAAATTTCAAATTAGAATACCCCCGCCCTCTACTTAGCATTTGACATGTGTCCTCACATGTGCAAGGTGATAGGTTTAAAGCGTGCAATGACAGCTGACATATACATTACAATAAATGAATAATCAGAAAGAATAAATTATGCGATAATGAAAATATTTCACGTACCTTGAAGTCAGTTCTTGGGCATGCCGTAAAGGATAATGGCGTATCATGAAATAATAGCTGAGAGATTGAATGCATGAATGAGGCAGAGTGGCAATATGGATGACGTGGCAGATAAAGTAATGAATGATGTGATAGATGAAAAGAAATGGAGAAAAGTGGTTTTCTTTAAAAATAAAACTTTATTATGGGCGGTCAATGCAATACTTAAAGAGAAGCTGCAGGAAAAGGCCTAAGCCTTTTGCTGCAGGAAGACCAGTCGATTCAAACTTTTTTAGGAACTCTTCCTTTGATGTTAGCTTATGATATAACCGTAGTCGGTTTCCATTAACTAACAATTTGAAATGGACTGGATCAATTGTGGCCAACTGTACTGATCTGTTGTCAAACACATTATCAACTTCATAGGGACTGAGCCAGCGGGTGGTGAGCTTACCTTGGTTTTCTTGATACTTGGAATCATATAGAAGAGCCCAGTCACCAGCAGAGAATTGCTTAGTTTTGATGTGTTGATCGTGCCATTTCTTCCTTTGCTGTTGGACAGCTTCTGTATGCTACAAGGGAAGCTTTTCTCATCTCGTCAAAAGCATTCAGCTACAAGAGATGTTCCTTCTATGCTTCAGAAATGTCTATATTGAGTTCGAGAGCTTTCCTCAAAGTTTTATGTTCAAATTCAATGGGCAACATGGCTATTTTCCCATAAAGCAGTTCAAAAGGTGTAAACCCAGTTGTTGTCTTCCATGTAGTTCTATAAGCCCAGACTGCTTCTAGAAGTCTACTGCTCCAATCTTTCCTATGGAGCTGCACTGTCTTTGTTAGGATTGCCTCTATTTCCCTGTTTGTAACCTTCGCCTGACCATTGGCTTGAGGGTGATAGGGGCTTGATTTCCTATGCTTGATTTTATAGTCATTCATTAGTGCACTGATCAAATTAGATGTGAATTGAGCTCCCTGATCAGTTACAAGCTCTCTGGGAACTCCAAATCTAGTGAAAATTTGCTCATACAAAAATTCAGCAACCTTGTTATCATGAGCATGAGTCATTGCCTTTACTTCAACCCACTTTGTTACATAATCTGTACAAACCAGAATGTATGACTTACCATTGGATAGTGGATCAATTGGTCCAACAAAATCCATTCCCCATTTATCAAAGGGGGTGACTATTACCTATGGATACAGTGGCATTTCATCTGACCTGGTTTGTCTTCCCATACATTGGCATCTATCACATCTCCTTGTATATGCTACATCATCCTTGTGTAATGTTGGCCAATAATATCCTATTGTAAGAACCTTCATTGATGTTCTCTTGGTGGAAAAATGTCCCCCACATGGTTCATCATGGCAAGCATGCAAGATATCATAAGTCTCATCTTCTCTTACACATCTTCGCATAACTTGATCAGGTCCTGTGTAAAACAGATAATTCACAATCCATGAAAAGTTAAAAATTTTCTCAATTAATAGTTTCTTTTCTTTGGGGGAGAAGTGAGCTGGTATTCTGCTTGCAGCTAGATAATTGGCAATGTCTACATACCATGGAGTGTGTGCAGCAATGGAAAACAAGTGTTCATCAGGGAACCTATCATCAATGACTTCTTGTTCAGCAGGTGCAGTTGTTTGAAGCCTTGATAAAAAATCAGCCACAACATTAGCTCTGCCTGGTTTATCAATGATTGTAATGTCAAATTCTTGCAACAACAGGAGTCATCTTGCCAACCTACCAGAGATGGCAGGCTTGTTCATCAAATACCTGATTGCTGCATGGTCAGTGTGGACAAATATCTGATAACCTGTGATATAATGCCTAAATTTATTCAAGGCATACACTACTGCTAACAACTCCTTTTCTGTAACAGTGTAGTTTAATTCTTGCAACCTCCTTATTTTGTCTCAATTGAACTTCAACTTGATAGTTTTATATTTTCCCTCCCTCTAAAGAGCATTGTTTCCCTACAACCCTTTGCACTTCCCTCAAATTGACTTTAGGTTGATTGGTCATTTCCCCTTTCAAAGGGACTAAGTATTTCATCCCAAGATTTCAAGCATATTTGAAACAACAATATTTTGACCCTAATTGATACCCTAATTTCATTGACTATTTCTTTGTTGAAGATGCATTTTTTTGTTTGTTGTGATGAAGGTATGTTAAGCACTCTTGGGTGCTTGATGCACATTTTGATCTTTTTTGGAGTCCTTAGAAATTTGGCTATACTCATGGCATTTATTACATTTGAAGCACATCGGGTTATAATCAAATTTTTGTATATATATATATGTGTGTTTCCATCTAGATTAGATTCAATGGCTTCAAGGAAACAATTCTTCAAGTCTACTTCCTCATAAATTAAAACACATGCTAGAGTTATCTTTTGGCTTAGCCTTATCAATGAAGTGGCCCAAAGTGCTACCAATTGTAGCCAAAGATTCATCATCCTAAAAAATCAAAGGAAGATGAGGAAGTTTCACCCAAACAGGTACTACATTGGAAACATCTTTAGTAGGATTAAAATCCATGGACCAATGTTCTAAAATATAATCCTCTTACTTCTATAAACATGGACCACTTCTAGAAATTAGATCTATGTCATCTTGTAGCTAAAAATAAGATATGGAAACTTTCTCCACAATTCCACCTCTCAACAAAAGTTCCTAATGGAGAAGAGTTCAATTATCCATGCTTTTAGGTCTTAACCAAAGAACCATACACTTTATTAAAAAATACAAGGCTTTTTTCTTTAAGAGAATTATAGTTGAATGTAGCTTTAGACACTATTTTCAATTTTTGACTAAACAAAACAAAGGTGGTTTAACCTTAGCCCAACAAGCAACTACAACTACTAAAACTTCAAAATCATGGAGTTAAAAAGAAAATCCACAAGAATTGCTTGTAGAAAGCTCTGAAGATCAACCAGGCATCTTTGTGTTTGCAACTGTCGCCACCGTGGCTACTGTTGTCTAGTGTATGCCTTGTTTTCATGCCCTAATGAAGGGTGTTTTCTTGCCCCGAGAAGTGTGGCTTTCAGCATTGGATCAATCCTCCATCACAAAGGAATGATTACATTCATCATTGACATTTTTTTTTAAAATATAAACTATGTCATTATCATTTAGACAATAAAATTTTGTAACTTGTATATTCTTCATCTGCTAGGCAGAAGTTTGTAAATCATAATCAAAAGTGATGATTTTATTCAAAAAGATACAATGGAACTCCATATTCATTTTAAGGAAATCAACAAAATATCAACAAGTAACAAAAATCTCAACATATACAAATGCATATTATTCCAGGAGAAAAGGTATGATGGCCACAATAAGGTACATAAGTTCTTCAACACTTACTAAATAAACCATAAACACATCGATCAACATAACAATGTATTCAAGATTTTTACAGACATTTCTTAGCATTACATATTGTGTATTTACAATCAAGGAAATGTGGAATGAGCTATCTCTCTCAACGAAGGTCCCAAAGATATCCATTGGGACCATATAATAAGGTAAGGAAGTTTATCAACACTACTAAAATAAATAAACAACACATACATCAACATAAAAATGTATGTAGAGTATTTACAAACATTTCTTATCATTATATAATGTGTATTTACAATCAAGAAAATGTAGAATGAGCTATCTATCTCAAATAAGGTTCCAATACATTATGAGGGATTGCTTTATGACTAGGTTGAAATCTCCCATTATGTATATGCATTGTAACCTTACGTTATTTTTCTCACAATGTTTTCCTTTCTTCTTATTTATTTTGATTTTACATGTGGGATTCACTTACATTGATCAATACATATTAATGCATATTAAATTTGAATTGATTTGTCAATAATATAACTTCAAATTCAATTTACTCATAATGGTTGGTCAGTTTAACAATTTAATGTTGTGTTGTTTGATTATCATGATTTCAAAATTAAAAATCATGAGTTTTCTGTTTGATTATCATGATTTCAAAATTAGAAATCATGAGTTTATTGCTTGATTATCATGTAGACAAGAAGGTTTAGACATACTCATGAAAACATAATTGAAAGGTTGTTTTATACATTAAAGTGTTTGATGGAGCTTGAATCTTGACTATCAATAGAAACATGACTTGATGTTTACAATTCTTTCCAGTATTGTTGCATTATAAATTTATAATTGAAGTCCATATAAATGAAAAATTATGATCATACCTGAGAAGATTTCCTTACAATGTAAATTGCATGGGAGAGATGCTGACTTGCTTTCTTTCTCCAGTTCTCTAAAACTATTCCTTGAGATGCCGACTTCCCAATATCTTATTGTGGTAAAGAAAATACCCCATTATTATAATATGGAAAATAGCTATAGATAGTTTATAATTTTGGTTATCGAAAAATTCAATTGTGAAGGTGGGATGTGATATAGCATCTTGAAAGTGGGCATGTTTATAGGTCCGTTCTAAGGTAGAAATTTCCCTAGTGACTATGAATTTTAGATCAATCACTTTCACAGGAAGAAATTTTCCAAAGCTCTGTTGATAGCATGCATAGTTCATGTTCAACACTTGCATGAGCTACTACAAATTTGTTTTTGGGTGTTGTCATCAATTTTTTTTTGCATGTTTATGTTTGTTGTGCATTAATATGTACATGTGTTTGTATTGATGGATTAAATATATCTACACTACGCCATGATGGTGAAACACAAACAAGAAGTCATATAAGGTTACTATGACTAGATCATGTTTGCAAAAATGTAACTATTTGATAACAGAGAATGAAAATGGCTTTCACTATCAGATGCATGTGAGACCACACTACATACTTGTATATAGCTAGGGGAGAGTTGGCAGAATTCCACCACATTCCATTGAAAAATTGGCAATTGATTGCTTGATCATCATAGTAATAGAGGCATTACCTATGAAAATTGTAAGCATGCTTAAAAATTTGTACAATATGGGCACATCCCTGGGGTTTGTGGGTTGTTCCAAAGAAATGGGGCATCTGGGGTGTGACAATATGGAACATCTTGGTTAATGGTACAATTTCCTTTCAAGATGCTTAAAAAAGGGGTGAAGACATTAAGATTATCTGTGTATGATGCAAAATGTTGTACATAAATACAACTTTGTATACATAAATGATAAATTGCAACTTCTTTTACTTCTTTTTGTACTTAATTTTTCAAAGATTATTTTTTATGTATTATAATTTATTTTTTCCACCATCCAAAAAGTCTGGAAAACAAAATTCTCATCTCCAAAACCCATCCGCCTGTTCCCAAAACTCAGAGAAACGTTAAAAATATAATTTTGAGAGACCATACACCTTTGGTAAACTTGCAAAGTCTTGAGTTGAGCCAGTAGTAGCAAATTTTGCTGCCTTGATTTAGTCAACTCACAAATCTCGATGGAAACCTGCAAAGCCTTCTACATTTTTGTGTTTTTTTGGTAGAACTTGTCTAAGACTCATCAATCTCAGACCCACCTTGTTTAAAAAACTCAAAAAATTATTGAAAATCCTAAACACGGAAACTTAAAAATAGTCATCTTCATTTTCACCATATATTCATTTAGCAACAACTTCTTTAAATCCTCAGCAATTTGTTTGATCTATGAATGATCTCATATTCATTGAGTCGTGAGCAGTTTCTCAAATTGGGTATCTCCTAGTTGAAATACAACAACTAGTCCATTAAAATTTAAAATTATCCAACTTGTTCCTGATTTTTTAGAGAATTTGCATTTTTAGTTATGTAATTGATGTTCTTCTGAACTCAAAACAAAAAAAATCCAACTTATCTTTAAATACATTTTTTAATTTGTCATACTAGAGCCTGAAATTGACCTGGTCAGTGTTAGTCCCAAAACTCTGCTTAAAACCATTTATTAACTAACTTCCAACTAATAATATTTTGTGAAGTTGTCCAATTGCTGATGAACTTTCTCTATAAATAGAAAAGCCAGCTATTTTTTTTAACTGTTTTCATGTATTCTTTGAAGGACTTGTATGACATTAATACAAACTGACTTTAATGTTATAAATGGTTCTAAATCAAACCCATAATTATAATTTTTTCAAACAATTGGTAGCTAGAAAACTTGTTTGTTGAACATCATGTATAATCGTTCACTATGCTGACTAGCATAATTCCCATTTGGAATATAATGATAAATTTTTTTAGATGACTTTCACATGTAAGAAAACTTCATCTATTAAATATTCACCAATTACATCACTTCAATGGTTGCAATTAGTAACTACAATGCATACCTTTCTTAAAGGGCAACTAGACACAGAACACAGGGCAAAAGGAATTCCAGGAATGTCAATTGCTTACTGCCAACACTTGGATGGAGAGCATTTTCTTGTCTTCTGCCAAAGATGAGATCAATAAAAAAAATTGGTTTGTGAGACCTGACTCTCACTTTCTCCATCCAGAATTATTGTTTCTCTTTATGTGGTTGGCGGCATTAGTGATGGCATTTTCATTAATTTTTGATAGTATTTTAGATTCAGGATGCCCTTTTATAATGTTGTTAACAAACCTTGTCTCTGGCTTCATCAATACCATCAAAAGAGGAAGCTCAAGGGCATTGATGGATTTTATTTTCTACCAAATCAGAAACCTGGGCTTTATAGTCTTTTCCAAACTGATTTACAGCAAGGCAGGGTGCTTCACTACATAATTTGCAGGGAGCTCCACGTTATTAACTAGAAATTCCATCTTTTTACTAACATTTTCCTTGGAGAATGTAGAGAAGTGGGATTTATTACTCACGAGTTCTCTTCATTCAGAGAGACTCACAAGGAAAACTGCCCTAAACTACCTCAAGGAATAACAACAGGAGTTCTAGAATTAGAAAGAGCAAGTCACAAATTTTTTTTGGACAAACGAACAAGCTCTCAGCCAAAGGACGACATCACAAAATATGGATGACAACATGGTGCATTGGCACCTCAAAAGCGCACTAGCATCTTGTACGGACTAGAAACCAAGTTTGTCACAAAAAATAACAAAGTGGCTACTTCTATTCTAGTTGCTAAGAGATCTTAGAATGCAAGAAAGTAACATAATCAAAATAAAGTGATGTAAAACTGATAAAGATAAGAAGAAGAAAGGAAATTCTTACAACCACGCAAGTGATGAAGCCTCCAGTAAATGAATGTATTCAAAACCTGCATGCATGATATCTAGAGAAAGTGTTGGGGCTATATAGGGCTTTGCCTCAGTCAAACCCCCATTTTGGTGTTCCCACCTCCACAGACAACCAAATAGATAGAGTGTAACCAGAATGATCAAAGCATGTGGTAAAAGAAAAAACTGCTTCAGGAGTAGAACCTGCACCACTAAGTATGAGTGATAAAAGTAAACCCTGCTCGAGGAGGAGAACCTATATCACAAAAGAGGTGATAAAAACAATCCGCACTCAAGGAGGAGAACCCATATCAAAAAATAAGGATGGAAATGATAGGGGATATGGAATCCTAGGATGCTCACAAGCATGAAATGAGGGAGATGAAGTTGCAAGATCCAAAGGAGCTGCCAAGAGGGAGAGAAAAATAGCTACTATGACAAATAAGAGAGTTGTGTAAGCAAGAACAAGGTTGTAGAATGTTTGAGAGAGAAGCCAAGAAGGAGAGGAAGAAGCTAGAAAAATTTGGAAGAATGGAGCTAGAGGAAGTTAGAGAGGAAAATGAACTAAAAGGATAGCTTTTAATGAGGGAAAAGAAACTTCTCCAGCCATTACAAGGTGTCCCAGTCCATTACCACTGACAAAAGGTGAGGACAAGTGACAAACATGCTCAGAGACAAATTTTTGAGCATTGAAATGTCGCAGGACACTAGTGTAGCGCACAAATGTTCGTGCGGTGCGCTAGTGTCTAGACATGTCACACCACAAAATGATGTGAACATGAAAAGCACAAGGTTCAATGCAAAGCATATGTACGAAGGTAGCTACTAAAAAGGGGCGCTAAGCATCCTAAGAAGGGAAAAAGGCTGATGTAGGGGCTAAAATGAGCCTACAAAAGATGCTAAGGGAGTGGAAACTAAAGTGGATGTAAGAATGTATGTGAAATCGCAAGGGGTGAAATTTTATGACTATAAATTTTTCCCCCACTTTAGTGAGCATATGATTCTACACTAATATGCACGCTAAAGGAAATCTATTGAACATAAATAATATCATATGCCAAAAGGATACTGTAGAGGAAGTAGACAACTCTTCGAACCACAAAATCATGCCCCTAGGCTGAAGATCTACAAAAAAAATGCATTAGATGAGAAAAACTTGCATCAGACAACAATTTTAGAACATAAAAAGCTAAAGGATTTAAGTCAGCAAAGTAAAAGAGACCTCAATATAGAAGGTTTTCTTAGTACTATTCGTCATCCCCAAGCAATAACACAGAATAAATCTAAAATGAAGAGAGGAAGGGAATATACTCCAGATGAAGAAGATGCAGATCTTCGATCCAGTATATACAATTGAGAAGAGAAGAGAGAAAAGAATGTAAGTTCCTCACAGGCTAGCAGACCTACAAGGAAGGTGTTCTCCAAGATCTCAAAAAAGTGCCTTACAGACCCACAAACCTACAAGGAAGCATCCCCCAAGATCTCTCACATGGAGGAAGCCAAGAAAGCATCCTATAGATCCGCAGACCTGCAAGGAAGGTGTCTTTCAAGATCTCTTGCATGAAAGAAACCCAAGAAAGCACCCTACAGACCTGTATACCTACAAGGAGGTATCCCCCAAGATCTCTCGTATGGAGGAAACCCAAAGAAAGTTCCCTACAGACCCGCAAACCTGCAAGGGAGCCACCCCCAAGATATCTCGCATGGAGGAAGCTGAAAAGAAGTGCCCTATAGGCTTGTAGATCTATAGATATGTATCCCCCAAGATCTCTCACATGGAGGAAACCAAAGGAAGGGGAGTTCACAGAGTCAAAAAGCAGCTTCACATGCACACTTGCAAAGTGAAAGCGCCCACATAGGTAGGTAAGCAGATAGTTACACATATCGTCAACAAGTTGGAAAATTTTGAAAGGGGTCCCTTGGGAACCCTTCAAAAGAAGAGGGGTCCATGCAAGGGATGCACTATTTAAAAAGTGAGGTCTAGTATGGCTACCCCGAATCTAGACGCAAAGAATTCATTCAAGAGAAAAGCTTTCAAAGAGGTCCCTCAGGAACCCTTCAAAAGAAAAGGGGGTCCACTCACTTCAATTGAAAGATAGAAAGAATAGAGATGGGGTCCTTAAGAATGACACACATCTCCAAAGCAAGTTATCACTGGCCCCAACGTAGAGAGGAGGAGAACCATGCAAGATACTTAGAACATGCAGGATAGAGGTAAACCTCGATATCACTTGTTATGCAAAGAAAATGAAGATACATCAATCAAACCGGAGTTTGATGGCACTTGAATCACAAAGTTGTATTTTATCTTTCAAGACCTTGCATTGATTAGTGGAATGACCAAGCACTTGATGTTATGCACAGAAAGGATGTTTTTCTTTATCATGCTTATGAGATTTCTTTCATGTAGGAGAAGGAAGAGTAATTAAGCAAGCTTTTAGAAGCCACAAAAAAATACACTCTCACTTAGATAAGGAATAAGGAATAGTAAGCAAACCTTTCTCTTGTGGAGAAGATTTTGATTGCTCACAATATGAAGATACGAAGACAAAAGACAATGGAGGATCCACATGGAGAGTATTATTCTGACTAGGGGGATCATACTCTTCTATGGGATCGCCATCATCCTTCTTGACAGGACTACCAACATTAACCTCCTTAACATAAGTGTGATCATCTTCCTTAGAAGGAGGATCAACACTAAGAACATTATAATTTGCATTCACCTTACCCCACAATACAAAAGAATAACCATCTCTGATAGCAGGTGTGGATGATGTTATTGGAAGGTCTGAGTGGATTGGGTCAACTTTGTATTCCTGAATGAAGGAGTTTGTAAAGTATAAGGAACCCCAATCATCACCAGGACATGCATTCTTTTGAGAAGAGGTGGGAGGAGAAAACTTAGGATTTCTCACTTCAGAAGGATCTTCTTCAGGGACATCTATCTCAAGAATATCCTTTGTATTAGGTATTGTTGGAGTAGACATTGACACAGTGCAAGACACTAAAGGAATAAGAGTAGGCATAACTAAAACTTGATCGATAACTGCCATCTCACATAAGTGCATAGCATCAAGGTCATCCTTGACTGTGACTACTCAATTATTACAAATGAACATAATAGATTTATGCAAGGTAGACATGACTACACCCATATCATGAATCCACGGTCTACCAAGAAGAAGGTTATATGGTAATTTTTTTTGACATAACATATACAAGGGTAGGTACAGTAATAGGTCCCAACCTCAAAGGCAAGACTATCCTACATAGGGCTTGTCGACCGACATTATCGAACCCACAAATGACAACATAAGAAGTATTAAGAGAAGATGAGTCAATATTAATCTTAGGCAATAGATCAATACTACACACATTGAGCACTGAACCAACATCATTGAGAGTATGCCTAATGCCAATTTTATTAATGTCAACTATAATCATCAGAGGATTTGCTTGCTTTTGTACTTCCAGAGGCAAGATTTCTTGTGGATAGAATGTAATACTTGGTGAATCTGCATGAATATGAGCCATCAATGCATCAACATCTATCAGCCTAGTGGAAGAAGGAAAGAGGATATTTTATAAGGCTTCCTAAGGCATACCTTGATAAACCAGAGCAAACTGAAGCAATTCCCATAGTGAGATCTTAGTCGAAGTAACTTGGAGTTTCTCGACAAGATTGCAATCATTGGGTGATTTAGTCATAGGTTTAGGAGATGAAGGAAGACTTGGTTATTTATTCATTCTATTCTCATAAGTATGGGTTACCGCTCTATAAGAGGGAGCCATAGAAAGATTAGGAGAATCACTATCAAAGGGAACACTATCAATAGAACAAACCATTTTAGGAGGACTAGTTGGAGTCAAGTAAATGACTGGTCTCTTAGGCCTTTGAGGGGCAACAAAGACATAGATTACATTTACAGAATCATCACAACTAGTAGAAAAATTACTTAAAGAAGCATTCTCAACATTGATCTAGGGAGGATCAAATGTGGAAGGAAGTTCATCATTCGCTAATGCAATATCTCTAGAAGAGAGTGCATTGGAATGAAAAGAAGGTAAAGTAACATTAAGAAAGGTATCAATGATTTCATCTTCTTGCAACAAAATATCCTTTGAAGCAAGAGGACTTTCATGAGAAGGATCAAAGATATCAAGTGACATAGGAAAATCCAAGTCACCATCACGTGCATGAAATGGAACTTTGTTAACATTTTGAATTAAACTAGATACTAAACTCATAAAAGAAGATATTAAATTCATTACAATTTTTTTGGTATTTTCTATGTTCTAGTAATTCACATTTTTGGAGGTCTTCAGAGAGGAATTTGAGGTCGGAACTTGCGTCAGTCCCTAAAATTCAACTATTGAGGGCACTTGTATTTTAGGAATTGAACTAGTTCTCTAGGAGACCTTTCCAACGGTGCAAACGGTTCTGAATTCTGAGCACTGAGTCAAAAGTTATGGCCCCGCCAAGTAGGGGTAAATAAATTCCTAGTTTTTCAAAAAGTACCCTCTTCATGTTGGGTTCACCAAAATTTAGAGAAGGGGGATTCACTACTCATGATTTCTCTTCATTTAGAAAGCCTCACAGGGCAAACTTCCCTAAACTACCTCAAGGAACAATGGTGAGAGTTCTAGAATCAAAACAGTTCTCCACCATAGTTCACCATCGATAATAACATACTTGATTGCTTGCAACTTCAGAGTTCTTTTCTCATTGTGAGGCATACCTTCAGGGAATTGTATGGTCTATAGATATTCAACAATTCTTTTGTACCATACATAGGTCTGCATATCACATATGGGTGCAACATTCTCATGTTCAATTTGATTAATTTGATTAGCTTCCAAGTTGGTCTCAGCCATCAACTTGGCCAAACCTTGACCCCTCACCAATTTTTTAATCTGGAGTTCTATGTTAAACTCTTGGATCCTATTGATCCACCTACACCTCCAACCTGTGGTCTCCTATTGAGTGAAAATGTCTTTAACTACTGCACTTGGAACATAAGCTACAATAGTTGTCCCAATCAAATACGGTCTAAAATTCTTTATATCCTTTACCAAGGCATAAGCTTGCTTTTCTATGGTGTCATATTTGAGCTCAATAGCCTGCAAGGACTTGCTAAAGAAAGCAATAGGTTGCTCAAAGCCTTCATCATTCTTCTGTAGTAATACCCCTACCATTGTATGACATGAGGGAAAGGTGAATAGATGGAAGGGATTAATATATTTTGGAGACTTAAGGACATGCACCTCCTTAATGGCATCCTTTATGGCTTGAAAATCCTTAACAAGCTCTTTTGTCCATACCACCCTTTCTCCTTTCTTCAACATTTTGGAAATGGGCCTAACAATTTCAGCAAAGTTAGTAACAAATCTTCTCACAAAGTTTATTTTCCCAAAGAAAGATTGAATCCCCTTCACATTCCTAGGTTGTGTGATCTTATCTATAGTGGCTACACATTCAGGATCAATCTTGACCCCATATTTCAAAACAATATGCCCTGGTAGCTTACCTTCTTTGGCTCCAAAAGCACACTTCTTGGGATTCAAAGAGATCCCATATTCCAAAGCTCTGATGAAATTTTTTTCCAAATGAGAACAATGATCTTCCTCCCTCTTGCTATGAGCAGTCAAATCATCCTAATATATTGCAAGGAAAATATCAATAAAATATGAAAAGGCCACATCCATGGCTCTTTGGAATGTAGCACCAGTATTAATCAAACCGAATGACATTCTTACATATACGTAGGTCCCCCATGGTGTAGTGAAGGCAGATTTGTATTGTTCATAATCTCTCACCATGACATTATTATATCCAGAGAATCCATCCATCATTGATAGTAGCTCACATCCTGTGACTTTCCGCAACATGGCCTCTCTATTAGGTAGAGGATAGTTATCCTTTAAAGGTGCCACATTACAATTTTTGAAATCTACACATAGCCTGATATCGCCATTCTTTTTTCTGACAGGAACTAAATTTGAAACCCATGATGAATGTCTAATGGGTTTGATGATACCAACATCTCTCAATTTGATTAGCTCTTCTTGCATCTTTGGTTGTAGAGTGGGGTTGATTGGCCTCTATTTTTGTCTGAAAGGCTTTGCATGTGGTTTTAAAGGAATTTCATGTTGAACAGATCCTCCCTATAAGCCTTTAGGTCATCATATGACCAAAAACACATGCCTGTACTTCCTCAATAGGGCAATCAACATACACTTGACATGAGGTTTCATTTTGTTCATATATACACCTTTTTAGGAAAAAATTTTGTCCCTAAATTTATCTCCTCTAAATCTTCCTTATGGGAAGATGCTTGTTTAACATTTGATTTGTCAGGGCCATTAAAGACCCTCTGTAGTGTGACCAGTCCTTTGGGAATATTATTTGTCTTTAGCTGAATTATCTCATTCCCAAATAATGTCTCTTTCCCATCAACTTCAACCACATATGATCCAAAGTCAATCTCTTGGATTTCATATTGGTCAATACAATGCAAGGATCTCAACATGTCATTTTCATCGTCAAACACTTGCTAATTAAAAATGTTGTCAGGTATTGTAGGCCGAGTCTATACTTCTATTCGTGAGACACCATCAAAGGTAGCATCATCTAATTGTACAACAATATTAGCTAATAATTCTTCCTTGACATTTTGTCCCCTTTCTATCCAATCTATACCAAAGGCATCAAAGGCCTCAATAGTATCCCAAATTTCATTCCTGTATTGTCTAAGCCTTTTGTCCTTAGTAACAAATCTAGACATAACTTGGGAAACTACCAACTCAGAACCCCCCAACACTTTTAACAAATTAATGCCATGTTTGGAGGCTAGTTTTAACCCAAGTAATAGAGCTTTGTACTCAACAACATTATTTGTACATGCAAATTGTAACAAGAAGGAATATTTAAAGGTTTTACCTTGTGGAGAGATGAGAATAACCCCTGCACCTAAGCCCTCCTTTGAATAGGCTCCATCAAAGTACATTGTCCAAAGAGTATCTTCTTGTGGTGTCTCCAAGACCTCCTTGTCAATCGGTGCAGGCTTGACTTCCTCTTCTTCTTGTTTCAACTCTTCCACCCAGAAAAGTGTCTAAACCATTGTCTACAAAGTTAATTATTGCTAGATCTTTAGGTTCCTCAACATATTCAATCATGTGGTGGACCCTTGGTTCTCTTTCAATCTTAACATCTTTATGATCAATTTAAAAAGTTGCAAATGATAGGCCACACTGAATACTCCCGCCCCATGGAAGTACTCCAGTGTCTTGACAATAACATCCCATAGGTTGGTGGAATTCCCACCACTGTGATACTCATAAACAACTCTTTCTTCGGGAAAGTTGCCAATTTGTATGGAAATTTATTGATAACCCCTATAACGGGCACTTCCCTTGAGTCCATGGCATAACACTTCCCATGCATGTTGTCAACCTTTAAGCCCATTTCTTCCATGATTTTTACTGGCATACATTATTTGAGGCTCTTGAGTCTATCATACAATTTCTAAGGAATTTACCATTGATGATCAAGCTTAGAAAAAATGGATTGACCTGGCTTGGATTGGAAATAATGGTGGTTCCCAGATATACTTCAATATTTTCATTGATCATAGCCTTGATCTCAACATTCTTTTGTTGACTTCTACTTGTTTTAGGTTGATCAACTATTTTATCCTTCCCACTAGCAACAATACTATTGATAAGAGCAATAGTCTTATTCTTGTGCTCATCTATTCTCATCATTTCTAGGAATGGGACTATGACTTTGACTTGAGATAATACCTGAAACATATCTACTAGAGAATAATTTGGTAACTCAGGGATTAGAAATTCTTAATGAGTTACCTTCTCACCTTGTCCTTGAACCTTCTCAGCACTGGGTTTCACATCTTTGGCTTTCTTAGCTTGATGAGCAGCTCCACCATCCATTTTCACCTTAGTGCCCTTTTTGGCCTAAATTATCATCTCTTTACCCTCCTTGGGCTTTGTCTCTTCATTCTCATTCTCTATCTTTGTTCCTTTGTTTTATGCATTGCTTTCCTTGACAAAAAAACTTCTTGAGTTACCCTAATTACCACCCATAGTTCTATTCCTTAAATGATACTCATTCCTTGCCTTAGCAACCAATGCAATTATGTACCTCTCAATTTCATCATTTGAGGGCCTCCTCAAAGAAACATTATCTGACTCAAGAGTGTAGATTGTACACTCTTGAGTCATACAATTTTTCTTTGAGAATACTTGTTGATGATAAGAACTCACTCTTTCCTTTGAAAATCCACATCATTCCTGTTAGGCTAATCATCTAAGGAGTACTCTTTGCAACCAAGATCTGATTTGTTCATGAGCATATTCATAGTGCCCTCTTGTTCATGAGAAGCATCATAAGCTCCTTGATCCTCTAGGGATTCCTCCAATGAACTAGCAACAACACATTGTTGAAAAGAGTGAAGAATTTGACACACTCCACACCAAGGAAATTCTTCGGTAACATTTGAGGATTTTTTTTGTATGGTATCAAGCATACCTTGGATGTTATTTTGATTATTATTAACTGGCTTGCCATTGTGCTAGTTTGTATGATAGGGATAGTCCTATAGTCTTGGTGGCCTTTCATTCCTCTAGAACTATGTTTTATCTATCTTGGTCGCCTTTTGCAATAGACTAAGTACTTGATCTAATTTTCCATCAAGGGCTACAACTTTGACTTCCTTTTCATTCTAAGTCTTTGGGTTCTTAAAAGGTTTTGGGTCATCCCTTCTTCCTACTTTACCTCATGCTCTTTTATTATTCTCAATATTGACTGCCATTTTGTAGGCTTCTCTCAAGTACTGTGGATTCTTGTCTCTAAGTAAATAACACATCTTAGAGTCGTATGCATTACAATATACAACTAAACATTCCTTTTCATTAGGTCTCAAGTAAGTAGGGACTTTATACATTGCCTTATGAAACCTTGCATTGAACTCAGTTTCCAATTCATTATGCCCCTTTGTAATGTTATTTAAATCATTCAACCTAAACCTAGGATCAATTTGGTCCCCATTTTATTCCCTAAAGATTTGATAGAAAGAGTCCTTGGAGTCAATGCTTGCATCAGACAAGCTCCTATACCAGTCCCTGACATCCTCTGTTAAAGATTGCATAAAATATTTCATAGCCACATCGACATCCCATAATTCAAAATCTTCCACAAAAATTTGGAAAGCCTTTAAATTGTCCTCACCATTGAGAGCATTATTGCTAGTAAACTTGGGTAAATTCTTCCTTGCATTATCTGGAACTGGATTTGGATATCCAGTAATGTTCTCAAAACATAACTGTTTGTACCTATCAGTGTGCAACAATCTCCTCCCTCTAGGTCCTTCTTCCTCATCTTGGTTATCATGATACCTTCTTCTATCATTATTGTTTCTAGACCTATGTTGGGAATCATGTTGATAATTGAAATGAACTATTATATGCTTGTCTTTATTCTATGAGGATGAGTTAGAAGGGTTTCCACTAGATGATGTTTTTTCATTTGTATGAGGACTTGAGGATGATGTGTGGGCTTGGGGACTTTGGGTCTCAAGGAAAAAACCTTTTATGGTAGACTCCAGAAAACCAAGTTTCTTTTTCATCTCAATATTTACAACCATTAGTTCCATCTCTTTCATTCTTTTCTCCAACTCTTCATTCTCCTTCACCAGCCTTTCAACTAGTGGGATAGACTTATCCTACAGTGTGTCCTTCTTAGAAGAATATCCTTCATTTATTTTTACTCCCCCCATGGGTCTCTTTCCTTTATCAGCCTCAGGTGGATCACAATTTGTATTTTTGGGAGGAGGGTCAACTAGGATAGAAGTCTTGTCGACAGTATTGGTTTATCGATTTGGAGCAACATTATTATCAAAGGGAACTACAGGAATGTTTGCAACAATCTCTTCCACAATGGGACTAGTTGTTTGGACAATTTCAACTCCTAACTTATCCAATGCTTCCATCTCCTCAACCTTTCTTCTTAACATATCCCTCTGAATCAAGACTTCCCTTATTCTTCTCTCTTTCTCCTCATCCCTCTTCTTTCTATTCTCCTTGCATCTTGAGGCTCTTTCTCTAAGCTATTGCATATCATTAAGAACTTCTTCCTCTAGTAAAGTAGAATCTCCATCAAATGCCACTATAGTCTTTGCTAGATTAGGAGCAACATTATGGGAATACTCATCATCTCCCATTAACAATTCTAAAGGAATGGGAGGATAAGGATGGGAATTCGGGGTCAAATGTCCTTCAGCTCTAGCACATCTAGCACTAGCACTATCTCTTTCTATTCTCTCTTTCCCTCCTTTCCATGGCTCATAAGCCTTGGTCTAAGGGTCGTTCATTTACAATAGACTTCATAAAAACCTATCCTTTGTTAGTATATGTACTATCACTAAAATATAGAAAATTCCTTTCACATTCTAAACTAGAGCTAGAATGAATATCCCATTCAGGAACCGGATGAGGAGTAGACTTACATTTTTCAGTGTCCTTTGCTTTCACCTATTTCCCGCGTGCATTCTTGTTCTTGGGAAATTCACCATCCAGCTTCTTCATGTGGCCTCAAGTTCCTCGCATTTGAACTTGGATCTTGTTCACGTTTGTCAACTTTGTCAGTTTATTTCTATTCTTCTTCTTAACTTTTTTAATATCTTTAAATACTGGCTCACATTGGTGCAAAGAATTCAAAGTCACCACCCAAATTCCTTGGGACCAATTAGTAGCAATTTTGGTATGCTTTATGCAAATTTCACAAGATCATGAGAAACTGAGATGAAATTTGACACATACGACGTGCTTTTGAATGAACTTTGAACACAAGCTTTTCAAAACAAAAGGGTGGAAACTTATCATGAACTTTGGTGAAATACATGACAAAGATTTGAGCAATACTTATCAGACACTTCAAATTGAATGACTCTATAAGAAACTATCACCATGTAGCATTGTGATCTATGATAAGGCATTTTGGAGAACTAATAATTGTATAGATTATGTCCCCAACAGAGTCACCATTTTGTTGGTTATTTTCAATGAACCAATTAGATCTCACAAGGTACCTATGAGTTTTCCAAACTCACTTCTCAAATACCTACAAGATAAGTGGCCAACAAACGAGATGTAGCACTACTTGCTTTATCTCTTACACTTCGGGCTTTGCAAAACTTAGGAGGGTAGTCCCACAATGTAAATTATATGACTCTTCTAAATAATTAATGAATACATTGCATAACTAAGCAAATATATTCTCATAAAAGGCTAAGAAGATGAAATCCTTCAAGAAATTGGAATTTCCTTGAAATAATTACACATCTAAAGCCAAGAATATGAAACAATACCAACCACAACAAATTATATATTGATCAAAAGATTATTTAAAATGGTGTTCTCAAGTTGGGTGACTGGAATCATAAGAAATGTTTACAAGGATTAAGATCAGTGCCATTATCTATGGGCTAGGAGTCAAAGAAAATTAAAATACAAGGTACATTTAATCTTGAATACCTATGATCTAAGTGAAGTTACTTTGCAATTCACAAATCCATAATCAAGTTCTAAGACTACTTATCAGATCCAATTATCATGCACATGAATTTACGATTTGATCTTAGCAATTTAACTGATTCTTTGAACTAGAGACAAAATAAAAACATACACCAAAGCACAACAATGATGACAATTGATGAAATGATCTTTGATCAACATTTTCATTAATAATTCAAGTACAAATTAAAATTGGAGAGACTACAAACTCCAAAAACTTGCATTATCATTTAGATATGCTTAGGAACTATACATTTGACAAAACTTACTATCTAGACTCAAAGCATTAGACAATGACTTCTAACATATTCACTCTATGTTCTTCAATTACACAATTTGATTCCAGATTTCAACAAAAGACCCGCACTAATGGCCTTGAATTCCCTTTTATGGAAACAAGGGAGAAAAAAAAGCTTCAGGCCAATAGTACACATGTCACATCCTAATTGGACCGCTACAAGACAATATTCCCTTTATAGTTATATTTACATTTTCAATTAGAGGGAATACACATGAGACAAAGATTATTTTCATTTGCTTCCAAGAAACAAACCCTCCTTCCAAAAGGCACATGTTGAAAAGAATATCCTTTAAATTGTTGTAGCGTGTCCATTCCATTTGGAAAGATAACAAAATTTGCAAAGGAAAATAAAATTCTAGTCAACACCCACATCATGATTGATCAATATTTACCTGTGGTACCTTTAGTTAGGAGACACATACTTTATGCATTATAATCTCATAAGCTAGACCTGTACAATACTTGATCGAGTATATGTGTTCCATTATGATTTTGCAAATTCAATCTAGCTTCCATTTTTTATATTCTTCCTTAGATGGCCAATCGAAACCAATAATTTCATCCATTTTCTTCCTATAAGGAGAATACTTTGTCATCATTGAATTAGCTTCCCTGTCAAAGTCTTCAAGAAAGCTAATAATGAAAGATAACTTCTCAAAAGTATCTTTCAACATATCAATATTAATGTCCTCACAAATTAATCTTGCTTGAGAAACAACTGTGGTGTCCACCTGATTCTTCCACATTTACAGAGGCTTCACTTCATCATGGGCTTGCAGAATGTCAAGTACCAGTGTCAAATCTGCTTGATCATACTTGATATTTAACACTCTTATTTTCTACTCTAATGGAGCAACATATCCATGGAATGGTTGTTCCCTAACATCACTAACAAACTTGTAAGTCAGGACCACCTTTGGATATCTATCCTCTTGTTGCTTAGCCCTAGTTGCCATTAAATTTATATCATTGACCCTAGGAATCCATCTAAGAGTGGAGTTCCTAATTCTCCATCTCTCTGAGACATCTTCATTTCTCTCAACATCAATGAGTAATTAGCATGGACACTATTCAATTTACCTTGAATTTTCCTAATGAGGTGCTTTAGAATAGTATGAACAATCTTGGCATTGTTCTCATGCATCATGTCCTACTTTTTCTTAAGCAATTTCTTATATGCCTCAACTTTATGAAGTAGTTATCTTTTTGTGGGTTCAATAGATGGAGTTTCCTCTAATGTACTTGACTTCTCTATTGCAATGGGATCCTGACCCATGCTGTAGGGAACAATTGACAATGACCGCTCAGGTGGAGGTGACTAAGGATGAGTTGTAGGAGGAATGGAAGTAGTATGGCTTAAGCTAGCTGGCCCTTGAGACCTCAACATTTCCACTTGTTGTTTCCAAAATTCTTGCTCTATTTCAAGCTCAAGTACTCTCCGCTGACTCTTATTGTATTCATCTATAATTTCATGGTACTTGCTTCTAAACATATCCCTATCATTAGTGAGGTGCTCAACTATTGCTTTTGTGAACCTAGTAGCATTTATAGTCATGTCAGCAACTTCTAATGTTGGAGTATCTGTAACTCCTTTTACAATCAATCTACCACTGAAATCTGATAACTCTGCAACTTTGGGTTTCCTTGAACTAAGAGAAAATGACCATATTGCTAGAGCATCCCATTCTCGACTGAATGCAGATCCTTGAAGTTCCAACCTGGCTTCTTCTTCAGTTTGAAATAAATTCTTATCAACCCTTCTTATTGTATCTAGTACCACTGCATTAGCAATATCACATTCAGGTAATAACAAAACACCACTCTTTTTCACAAGTTCTCTTCCTTCCTTAGGTGTAATATTTTTAAACTTTTTCCTCATCTCTTGCATCACATTGGCTTGGATAACACTCTCAAGAAATTTGGGATGTAAACTTCTTTCAATAGCAACCCTCTCTGCATATTCTCCAACTTTTTCTCTCCATACAAAATCCCTGAATGTTGGTGTTTCAATAAATGAATCATCCTTCATAAATTCTTTGCAAGCCTCCACCCTCATTTCATCAATATTACTTACACCACTCAATTTAGCTTTTCCCAATCTCAGGATACTTTTTCTAGAGCTTGATGTAGCTTCCCTTGGAGGAGAAGGCATCCCTTGCTACATATCTTCAAGGCTTATCACAATATCATCTTCATCACTGTTAGGGTAATCCACTACCGAGATCTTCTCAACCCTTTGTTTCTTAATTGGTGGTTGCTCTAGGGTTGGATAACTTCTTGGAGGGGAATCAATATCAATTATAATAGGTGAGGATTTCCTAGGAGGCAATGAAACTAATCCAATTGGAGAAGCTAGCCTTAAATCCTCTAATGCAATAGGGGTTGGCCTTGTCTGCTCCTTCTTAATTGTTTCCTTTTTCCTAGTAGACACCTGAATCTCTTTGGGTGGCTGATAGGAAGGCCTTTCCTCCAATTGTACAGATGGTACTTCTTTGGTTGCCAAAGCTTTTCCCCTATCCTTGATTATTTCTACTCTTCTGAACACACCAACAACACTTTCAAAATTCTCCATCACATACCTTATCTAGTTCAATTCCCCCTGAATGTTAGGCAGAGGATCATATCTTGGATCTGATCTCCTAATCCTTTCCACCATCTTGTTTAAGGAAAGATACATTGCTTTCTTTTCCTCTTTCACTTATAGGTCAAGAATGTTTCTAATGACATCCTCAAGATAGTAGAAATTGTGAACAAACACATCCAATGATCTTTTTGTTTTTACTGCATGAATGAACCCCTCAGGGTCATGGTTTCTAGGGTGAGCTTCCATCAATTTGTAGGGCTTGAGGACCTCCCCCAAAGCCTTCTAATTCCCTTTTATCAACACAAAATCTACAAATATTGTGTACTCAGGGGAGAATGATCCCTTCTTATTTTCTGGCAAGTGACAATCTTGGGATCCGACCAACTATCTCATGACTTCTACAAATCCAATCCTTAGGGATACATCTCTTGGTAGTACAAAAGGGTAAAAAATAGCTCCACACACTCTAAATATAGTTCTATCTAGATATACAATGATATCTCCCCAATTATGGGTTATATTCAGCTCGGGCCTCCTTTCCATAGACATTAGGAAGTCATGAATCTATTTAGGGATCCTTGGAGAATTAACAACTAGAAGTCTCCTGAGCTTAGATGCAAAAACATTGGACTGGTAGCTCAATATCACCATCCACCTTCTTCAAAGACGTGTCTTCCCAAAATACTTCTCTTTCTTGTATAAAATCATATGCATCAAAAGAGAATACCTCTATAATTTCACTGAATGCTTTCCTCCCTTAAGCTCAACCAAGTGCTTGTGCATATTTTATGCCAGATAAGTGGAAAAATCATAGACCGCATTAAAGGCTGCATATTGAATATTTCCTGCCATGTATAGATATTTAATGGGTATAGTTTCAAGTGCATCAAAACCAATAATTTGATACAAGGAGCAGATAGTATTTCTGAAGTAGTGGGTAAAGTAATTCAGAGGAAAAGGTTCCTTCTCATCTTTTCCAATCTTAATCTACTTCTTATTCTTTCCATATCCAGTTGAAGATGTGTGCATTGGAAACATTGTAGTTCAGAACAAGATTTTGGTATTCTCATACTCTTTTTTGAAGGTATCAAGGTCAATGGGGACCATATCCTCATTCCATTACTGCAGTTTATAAACATCTACAATCTCTTCCTTGGAAATCTTAACCACCTCAACACCATTACATGCCCTAACAATTCTAGACATAGGATCATACCTAGCTACAAGATCTTTGAGTAGGTCCACATCCACATACACATTTGGGACTACAAGCTTCCCCATTTCTAATCTCAAAGTATGGAAAATGGGATATTAAAATTCTTGTTTCTAAACCAGTTTCTAAACATTTTCCAACCAGTATAGGTAAATTTAGCATCATTGATCCAAGCCTGTTTATCTTGTAATCCTTCATAAATTCGAGGGCCATAATATATCACTACTCCTTGATTTCTTTTGTTGGTCAAGGTTTTAAGCTGGTCAACAATGTCATTAGAGAGTAACCTATCTGGGGTTTCAGAACAAGAATTTTGTGTTTTGGGAGCCATAGATACTTAGGAAATTTTACAATGGACTAGGGTTCTAATAGAAAGGAGCTCAAAACCTAAGTCCTTCAATTAGAAGCTTAGGGTGTGATTAAAGGACTTGGACTTGAACAAATTTGACCAAGGGAAACAATTTTATACACAATTTTAATGCAATAAAGAAATTAAAGCATGCAAGCTAAATCAATTGGAAGAAAACAATCATAACCTACCCTAATTCAAGATAGCTTGAGAAAAGCACAAAGTTTAGTTTTAATTGTACTCACATCTTTATGCATTTATAGGAACCCTAATTTGTTCACATTGTAGCTCAAACACTTTGATCAATTTGCATTTGCTCCACACCAGCTCATAATCTTCAAAAATGTGAGGAAATAAATTTTATGTATTTTATGGCCCAATTACAATAACTACTAATCTCCTTTTAGCCATTATTGCTCACTCGTGCGAATCAAAATGGCTCTAATGCCCGTGTGTTTGATTTCAAATAGAAGTCATTGATTTCCTTCTGAGATGGCACGATGAATGACTCAAATTGAGTCAACGGAGTTTGAATTTACTCCACAATGGTTTTCCAACATGTCAGCCAATAGGTGAGGATTTCCTAGGAGGAAATGAAACTGATCTAGTTGGAGAAGCTGGCCTTGAATCCTCTAATGCAATAGGGGTTGGATCTATCTGCTCATTCTTAATTGTTTCCTTTTTCCTAGTATACATCTAATCTCTTTGGGTGGCTAATAGGAAGGCCTTTCCTCCAATTTTACAGATGGTCCTTCTTCGATTGCCAAAGTTTTTCCCTTATCCTTGATTATTTCTACTCTTCTCAGCACACCAACATCACTTTCAAAATTCTCTATCACATACCTTATTTGGTTTAATTCCCCTTGAATGTTAGGCAGAGGGTCATATCTTGGATCTGATCTCCTAATCCTTTCCACCATCTTGTTGAAGGAAAGATACATTGCTTTCTTTTCCTCTTGCACTTGTAGGTCAAGAATGTTTCAAATGACATCCTCAGGATAGTAGAAATTGTGAAAAAACACATCCAATGATATTTTTGTTTTTACTGCATGAATGAACCCCTCAGGGTCATGGTTTCTAGGGTGAGTTGTCATCAATTTGTAGGGATTGAGGACCTCCCCCAAAGCCTTCCAATTCCCTTTTATCAACACAAAATTTGAAAATGTTGTGTACTCAAGGAAGAATGAGCGCTTCTTATTTTCTGCCAAGTGATAATCTTGGGATCCAGCCAACTTCCTTATGACTTATACAAATCCAATCCTGAGGGATACATCTCTTGGTATCACAAAAGGCTAAACAGTAGTCCCATACACCCTGAATATAGTTCTATCTAGATATGCAATGATATCTCCCTAATTATGGGTTATATTTAGCTCGTGCCTCCTTTCCATAGGCCTTAGGAAGTCATGAATCTCTTTAGGGATCCTTGGCGGATCAACAACCAGAAGTCTCTTGAGATTAGATGCAAAAAAATTATGGAAGACTAGATAATCAAAATTTTGGTCATCCATATCGAGAATTTGGGTCCAACATTGGACTGGTAGCTCAATATCACTATCCACCTTCTTCAAAGACATTTCTTCCCCAAAATACTTCTCTTGCTTGTATAAAATCATATGCATAAAAAGAGAATACCAACAGAATTTCACCCAATGCTTTCCTCCCTTAAGCTCAACCAAGTTCTTGTGCATATTTTATGCTAGATAAGTGGAAAAATCATAGACCACATTAAAGGTTGCATACTAAATATTGCCTACCATACATAGATATTCAATGGGTATAGTTTCAGGTGCATCAAAACCAATAATTTGATACAAGGAGCATATTGTATTTTTGAAGTAGTGGGTAAAGTAATTCAGAGGAAAAGGTTCCTTCTCATATTTTCCAATCTTAATCTACTTCTTATTCTTTCCATATCTAGTTGAATCAGTGTGCATTGGAAACATTGTAGTTTGGAACAAGACTTTGGTATTCTCATACTCTTTTTTGAAGGTATCAAGATCAATTGGGACCATATCCTCATTCCATTCCTGCAGTTTAAAAACATCTGCAATCTCTTCCTTGGTAATCTTAACCACCTCAGGACCATTACATGCTCTAAAAACTTTGGACACAGGATCATATCTAGCTACAATATCTTTAAGCAGGTCCACATCCACATACACATTTGGGACTACAAGCTTCCCCATGTCTAATCTCCAAGTATGGAAAATGGGATATTCACAATTTGTATTCCCAAAATAGCTTCTAAATTTTTTCCAACCAATATAGGGAAATTTGGCATCCTTGATCCAAACATACTTATCTTGTAATCCTTCATAAATTCTAGGGCCATAATATATCGTTGCTCCTTGATTTCTTTTGTTGGTCGAGGGTTTAAGCTGACCGACAATGTCATTAGAGAGTAACCTAGCTAGGGTTTCATAATGAGTCTTTTATGTTTTGGGAGCCATGGATACTCAAGAAATTTTACAATGGACTAGGGTTTTAACAGAAAGGAGCTCAAAACCTAATTCCTTCAATTAACAGCGTAGGGTGTGATTAAATGACTCAGACTTGAACAAATTTGACTGAGGGCAGCAATTTTATAGACAATTTTAATGCAATAAAGCAATTAAAGCATGCATGCTAAATCAATTGGAAGAAAAAAATCACAACCTACCCTAATTCAAGATAGGTTGAATAAAGCACAAAGTTCAATTTTAATTATACTCACGACTTTTTGCATTTACAGAAACCATAAATTGTTCACATCTTGGCTCAAACACTTTGATCAATTTTCTCGTTGCTCCATACTAGCTCATAATCTTCAACAATGTGAGGAAATCAATCTTATGTATTTTGCGACCCAATTACAATAACTTCTAATGTCCTTTCAGCCATTACTACTCGCTCACAAAAAGAAAAATGGCTCTAATGCCCATGTGTTTGATTTCAAATAGCAGTCGTTTATTTCCTTCTGAGATGGCATGATGAATGGCTTAGATTAAGTCAAAAGAGTTTGAATTTACTCCATAATGGTTTTCCAACTCGTCAGCCAATGAGAATGTGTTGACTGGAAGCCATGCCATTCCTTCTCGTGGGCTTCACTTCTTTTCCCAGCAGATGAAACAACACATGTGTCTCCTAATCATGGACCTCACACGTCTCTTGATGAGCATTAATTTAATGTTTTGAGGTGTGCAATGGGTGGCTAAGATTTAACCTTGATGATGATTGTGGACCATTGATCTCAAAAGTACTAAGCATCAGGTGTGATGCAAACAAACTGGGCCCCTCCATAGTGAGGACACATGTCACACAATCACAAACCTCACATACCTTCTAGCGGGCATTCTTAAACTCTTGTGTGGTGTGTGATGGGTAGTCAGGGTTTCACCTTTAGATCCAACACAAGATATTTTTGCACATGTCGATAAGGTTAATTTAAAATGGGGCCCTGACTAGGCTAACAGGTTTTGACCCTCAAGGAAAACATTTTCCTACGGCAAGTTTTTATATGAAAATACTTTAGCTTGACCTTAGGCACTATTGAAGTGATGACATAAAGCCAAGCGACTGAAAAACCTAAGCGAAAGGGGCTGGTAAAAGGATGTTTATGATGGCCTAGGTTATGACTTTGACCAATCGAAAACTAGGTAGAGTATTTCAATAGGAAATTAAAATGTTCAAGGCTTCAAACATAAAGTATTTAAAAGCAAGGTTACAAAGATAAAACCCTAAACCCCCACCCATGGGCATATATGTGTCAGGCCATTACCAAGCACAAAATGAGCCTATAATTTTGAAATTTCAGGAGCTCTATCACAAGTCATGAAGATTTTTTGGACAAACTAAGAATCTCTCAACCAAAGGACAATAG